>VZQC01005118.1:1059525-1116190 GCA_009823505.1 Rhizomys pruinosus
CTCTTTAAACTCAAAAGCTTCTGTATATTGAAAGAAACAATCAAGGAAGCAAACAGAAAATCCACAGAGCGGGAGTAAACCTTCTCCAGTGGTACATCTGACAGAGCATTAACTTCCAGAATATATAAACTACTCAAAAAACAAAGAAGACAACAAATAACTCACTCAAAAGATGGAGTGAAGAGCTGAACAGAAACTTCACAAGTGAAGAAGATGGCTGAGATTCGTCTTTTTTTAATTAATTAATTTATTTATTTTTATGTGTATGAATGTACTGTCTGCATGTAGGTTTGTGCAGCCATGTTGTGCAATGCTGCAGAGGTCAGAAGAGGGTATGTCGGATTCCCCTGGAACTGGAGTTAAAGATGTCTCTCAACCACCATGTGGGTGCTGGGGATCCTCTGCAAGAGCAGTCGGCACTCTTAAACACTAGGCCATCTCTCCAGCCCCCGAAACATCTTTTTTTAAAAATACTTTTATTAGTGATTTGTATATTTCATACATAATCTTTCAGTCCATTTTAGACATATTCCCCTCTCCCTGTCCCCCACCCCACCCCAAGTTCATGCCTTCTGTCATACATGTCTTGCATCTTTCTCTCAATCTTTCCGAAGTTTTTCACTGCAGAGGCTTGTTGCTTTGGGCAGATTTTAACTGTATCAGTCAGTTCTTTGACCCAGTCTTTATCTTGTTGTTCTCTCCTCCTTTGTATTGCTCCAACATATGCCTATATAAGCATCACATATTTATCAAAATTATGACCTCTGAGAATAAACTGTATGTTAATTCCAAAATATGTTTAAGCATGCACATTTTCCCCTTTCATTTTATATTACTCTAAGATATGAATAGACACCTTCCAACCATATACAGAAATTACAAGATTCTGAGAAACATCATTAAAAGTGTTCAACATCGCTAATAATTAAGGGAATGCAAATTAAAAACACTTTAACATATCATCTCACTCCACTACGACTGGCTAGGATCAAGAAAATAGGTACCAAATGCTGGAGAGGTTGTAGATAAAGGGGAACACTCATCCACTGCTGTTGGGAATGTAAACTCATACAACCACTATGGAAAGCAGTGTGGAGAACCCCTAAAAGGCTCTAAATAAGCCTACCACCTGACTCAATCATATCACTCCTGGGTATATACTCACAAGACCCAACCTACCACAGAAATACATGCACATCCAGATTTATTGCAGCTGTCTTCACAATGTGCCCCTCAACCAATGAGTGGCTAGAGAAAATGTGGTACATTTACACAATGGAGTTCTATGCAGCAGTAAAGACTGACATCATGAACTTTGCAGTTAAAAGGATGGAACTCCAAGCCATTATGTTAAGTGAAGTAACACAGTCCCAGAAAAACAAATGATGAATGGTATCATTCATTTGTTGTTGGCAGTACCAAATCCTTAGTTTTAAGGCAAACTGAGCAACATTAATGCTATATTTATTTTTATCTGAAATCAAATGTGCTCTTATAATGTAAATACTTGAACCAGATCTAGAATTAACCTACCACTTATTTTCAGACTTTATAATTTTAGTATATGGGTGGAGGGTATGTATTCATATTTTAGATAATATAAAATTAAAGGGAAAATGTGAATTCCTAAATGTGATTTGGAATTAAAATACAGGTTATTTTCAGATGTCATAAATTTGGTATATCTGTGACATATACAGATAAGTAGATAGAATAGATAGATAGATGATAGACAGATAGATAGATAGTTTGGAACAATACAAATTGGAGGGAATACCAACAACCAAAAGCCTGGGACAAAGAACTGACAGAAACAGTAAACTTCTGCCCCAAACAATAAACCTCTGCATAGAAAAACTTTTAAAATAATCAGAAAAAGATATGACATGTATGGCAGAATGCATGAACTCCAGTGAGGTGGGGGCCATAGAAAGGGGAATGAGTCTAATTGGACTGAGAAATGCTGTATGAAATGCCCAAAACTACAATAAAATATTTTAATGTATGCATAGAAAATATGGCATGTTATGAAATGATTACATTTATAGGCACATCAGTTTGTCCTGATAGTCTTAATTCATATGCGCATGCATCACTCTACTCAGCCAAGTGTGCGGCATAGACTTAAATGTTTCTGAGCAAAGATTCCCAACAAGTTCAATCTCAGCATTCCATGGAGGGGATCGGGGAAAAAAATGTTGCTTTCCTGCCCCAGAATTGAAGAGACAGTCTTTTAGGTAAGTTATCATTGCAGTCTCTGCACAGTGAGAATTTCTCCAGAGTTGAGGATTTACAGCCAGGTTTGGTAATCACTGTTTTGGTTCTCAAAAGTACAGATGGGTCTTTTGGGTTAAAAACTGCAAAGATGAGCTAGTAAAGCTTAATTAACCAAGATTTTCTGTTTTCTTCTCCAGAGTGAATGAACTTTACCTTTTTTCAGGCTTAATGCAAAATTACATTATGTGCAAAGATTTATGGTAAAAAGAATCTGTCGGTCTGAATTATTTTCAATTTTACTGTAGCTTATAAAAAGTATACCCTTATTTTCTATATTACTCTATCTCTCAAACATCTAGGCATATGCACTTATTTTCTTAACATGAAAATACACGAAACCACATATATGTCACAAAACTAAATTCATTATTACGATTAACTAGACAAAATTTGCTAAAGTTGGTAAAGTTCATATAGCAGAATAAAATGAAAATTAGAAAATTGTGAACAAGAAAGAAATCCTTATAATCCTTAATTATGTTATAGAGTATAAAATCTAATAAATAAATTCCAATCACAAATTGATATCATCACTACAGTTAATAGACTCTATGTTAGAACATGTTAAAATTACATGGAATAGTTCAAGTCCATTAAAGAAAGAAAGCATTAAAAATATGCTCAAGGAATTTTCCTTTCAAGCAATGGAGTAATTAAAGCTAGACATAACTTACTGTCTGAAACCATTAAACACCAGGCATGCAATATAAAGTAATTCTTTTCCAACAGTGAGCATTGAAAATACAGAATATTTACGAGCAGATCAGCAGTTAAAATAAGTACTAAGACTATCTTATCTTACTGCCTAGTACATAATAGTAAGAGGTCACCCAGATGGAGTTTTATTATCTCCTGGAGTTGAGATACAAGGAAGTCCCAATAGTTAGAAAGGTTCGATGAGATGGGTAGAAAAGAGAGCAGCTTGGACAGAGAATCCCAGAGTTCTGCAGATCCTCATTTGAAGACTGGGCATCAGCTGATGCTAGGCAGCTGGTTACCCAAGGTGAGATAAAAGCATAGAAGAAGCAAGTCCCCTTATTTATGAAAGACAGGGAATTTGTACACTGCCAGGTAGCTTAGAAAACTATAATTCATAGAGTACTGGGTAGAACTCTCAGGGACACATAACTTTAGTATTGCATTCTGTGCTTTGTTTTGTCACAGATTTTTCTTGCTTGAATCAACACTTATGATTAGTCTTTCTTTTTCTTCAGATATTCTTCAGTGTTCCCTATATTATGTCTCACAATGCTAACTCATATACACCCCTCATTAATAATCACTCCTGACTTTGACTTTTGCCTATTATCTCCTCTTTGTCTTTTTAATTATTAACAGTCTTCACTTTAAAAATCTTTATACCACTTTGTCTCTCAACTGACGAGTGGATAATGAAAATGTGGTACATTTTACACAAGGGAGTTCTACTCAGTGGTAAAGAAATTTGCAGGTAAATGGATGGAACTAGAAGTTATGCTACGCGAAGTAACACAGACTCAGAAAAACAAATGATGTATGTAGTCCCTCATTTGTGGATCCTAGTACCAAATCCTTATATGTAAGGATACTTTCTGATGTAACTGCAGGAACCATGTACATGAAAAGGAACAGAAAAGGCAAAGGGAAAGAGGGAAATTTGGGCATAAAGGGAATAAAGGAACCCAAGAGTGGTGCCATAGGGGTCTGGTATTATCAAGGGAAAAATGGGAAAGTGGGGGAGACACGTCTGAAGGGAAGGCTAGAGGAGGGTAGGGAGAGGAGAGACAATAATGCCTAGCTAAGGTTAAAAACCTGAGGGAATCATATTAGTCTAACAATCTATTGAAAGTTTACACATATAATATCTCCTCATGAGTCCTAGTGGAAAGCTGAAGGTTACATAACAAGAAACAGTGCCAGACAGGAGAAACCTTACTTTGAGTTGCTGGCCAGTGTGGTCCTAGAGACTCCCGGAATTACACAGGCTATTGCCATAGCCCTTATATAAGTGCTGATACACTAAAAGTATCTGAGTTCAATAACTCACACCCCTTTCTAGATAGGTTATCTAGGCAAAAAATTAACAAGAGACCTTGGAGTTAAAGTACATCATACAGTAAATACAGACATAAACAGACTTAAATATTTATGGAATATTCCATGCATCAGATACAACATGGCCACAGAACTTTCTCTAAAAGAGATTACATTTGAAGCCACAAAACAAACGGTTACAAATCCAAAAGAATTGAAATTATTTATATTTTTATGTTATCAGAAGACATTATAACAAAGGTAGAAAACATGAGAAAACTACACTATACAAATACTTTACAACTTGGCCTTGAATTATCACTGAATTATTAAGGAATTCATGAAGTAATTGAAAAATCCCCAGGCTCAAGTGAAAATGAAGCACAACTGTTCAGAATATCTGAGATATAGCAAAGAAACTTTTAAAGAGGGAAATTCAGGGCTAGGGAGATGGCTCAGTGGGTGAAGAGCTTGCTGTGTAAGCATAACCACCAGTGCTCAAATCCCCAGAGCCCTTGAAAATCCAGGTGTCATTGTACACATCTGTAATCCCAGAATTTTCTTGGTGAGATAAGAGGTGGAATTCTTTGAAGACTGTGGCCAAGTAGTTTCTATATACAGTGGCAAACAGCAAGAGATCCTGGCTCAAACAAGGTAAAGGCAAAGTTTAATACTAGAAAATTGTCCTTTAAGCTCTACACACAACACATGTACACATATTCACACACCTACAAACACACACACACAAATACACATAAAAAATTATACACAAAAGCTGTTGGGAGTGATGCATATTGGAAACAACAACAACAATAACAACAGAAAGGGCTGCATCGAAGAACTGACTGAAATGATGAACTTCTGCTCAAAACAGTCAACTTCCTCATGGAGAATATTGAGAAAGACTGAGAAAGAGATGAAAGGCATGTTTGGCAGAATGCATGAACTCTGGTGGGGTGGGGGAATGGGGGGGACAAGGGTCTAGAGTTGTTAAAAAAATAAAAATAAATTTATATAAAAAATTATACACATATCAAAAGACAGGAAGATGAACATTTTAGGCTGAATATTTTTATTAAAATAACAGAGAGCCCAAATAAATAACCTAATGATGCATCCAATATTTTGAGAAAAATAAGAGTAAACTAAACAGAATAGGACCAGATAAAGATAAATAATATAAATCAAGGTAAAATAATAATGAAATTGAGAATTGGAGACATGACTGAGTGGTTAAAAGCATTGATCTTCCTGAAGAGAACCCAGATTCGGTTCCCAGCACCCACATGGCAACTGACTTCTGTCCATAACTCCAGTTCAAGGGAACTGATGCCCTCTTCTGGTCTCAGGGTATTATCTGCTCATGGTGCACTTATATATGGAGGTAAAATCTTACATAAAATAAAAATAAAAAATAATGAAATGGAAACTCAAAGTATAATGCATAGAACTGATCAAACAAGAAGTGATATTTGGGGGGAAAAACCAACAAAAAAAAACCAACAATGTTAGAACTCCTTACCCATGGTTACAAAACAAAGTTCTAAAAAACAAAATTAAAGATGAAAATGGGAAATTACAGCATAGTCTAAGAAAATGTGAAATCTAGAGGATCTTTAAGGAATACTTTGAAATTTTTTAACATTCCAAATCTAAAAAATATGTAAAGATTTTTATACGCATATGACTTATCAGCATAAAAATTAAAAGTTATAATGCGAGTAATAAGCTTTCTTTTTTCATACTTATATAGCTCAAAATCCCCTTTCTAGAGACCAGTGCCATTTATAGTTGGCAGGTCTTCCCACTTCAATTAATAATGGAATGTAAATAATCTCCCAAAGATGTTCCCACAAGCCAACTTTACCTAGAAAATTCCTCATTGAGACTCCCTTCCCAGCTGATTCTAGATTGTGTCAATTCACACTAATCATTGCAGTATTCAAGGGAATCTAACTCAGCAGACCACAGATGCTTGCACATTTATTGAAGCAGCTTAGATGTCCATAAGCAGATTCATGAGTTAAGAAAATGTGGTATACATACACAAGAACATTAATTCAGCCATAAACCAGCATGCAGAAACATTATTTTCTTTAGTAAAAGGAATGGAAGTTGAGATTCTCAAGTCAAGTGAAACAAGCCACACTCAGAATGAAAAATGTCAGAATTTTTTTTCTCCTATGTCAAATTTAGATTTAAATATGTATCACATGAATATATATATATATATATAATTATTATGTTTTTCAGTTATGTAAAAAAAATATAGTGTGTGTGTGTGTGAAAATAAAAAAAAAGTAGTAAAAAGAATATGAATAAGCAGGGAGCATGAGTGCATGCTGGAGGAAGAAACTAGAAAGCACATTATTTTTTACATAACTGAAAAACATAATAATGTTTAAGTACCTAGTCTCATATACAATAAATCTAATAGAGAACAGCAACAAATCCAACTAGTTCTGTGTAATATAATTCCATCTTATCACAAAGTTCGGGAATATTTAAAAAAGCTACAAAACTTATTTATCACTCAGTATTTAGTATTAAAATATGTATAATTCAATAAAAATACTAAGAATAGAAATTATAAAAATCACAATGAACAAAAATGGAAGACTCAATCAATAACAGAGCAAAAATAATAAACATTATATAATTTCTGGAGTAACAGGCATAGCATTTATGTTTATTTTCTGTAAGTTCTTTAGCACAGAGAAGAATTAAGTATATGTGTCATGATAAGATAATAAAATAAATAGAGGAAAAGTTTCAAAATGCATCCAAATAAAGAAATAAAGAACAACAGGATGATGAATATGTGGATATGTGGTGAAAGTTTTCACTTCATTTTTCTTTCCTTCTTTATCCCATTTACTCCCTTCTCTTTTTCTTTCCTCCCTTCCTCCCTTCCTCCCTCCCTCCCTTCCTTCATCTCTCCCTTCCTTCAACTCTTTCTTGCTCTTGGTTCAACCCCAAAACTCAAGTCCTTACGTACAATAAACACATGTTGGCTCTACCTCTAAACTTTACCTATGTTCTCTCTTCTTTATAAGTATCTATCTGCTATCTATCTATCTATCTATCTATCTATCTATCTATCTATCTAACTGATTACTGACATGAAAATAGTGACAATGAAGTTTGTTCTTTTTAATGTATTGAAAAATAAGATATGTGGCTGAAGCTCTGAGGAACAGGAGAAAATAGCTTAAATTCATGAGTCTTGTTATGGGCTTCCTGTGGAAGTTGAGAGATTGTCATGGGAGAGATCTCTCAGTTCAAGATTCTCAGAATCAAACTGAAGTTTGATTCCCAGCGCCCATGTGGCAGCTAACAATTGTCTGTAATTCCAGTGCCAGGGAAATCCAAAGTCCTCTTCTGACCTCTACTGGCATTGCATGATGAGGCTGAACTTAGATACATGCAGGCAACACACTAATACATAAACATAAAAAATTAAAATGGTAAATATATTTTACAAATATATTGTCGTCTTGAGTAGCACTGTTACTGAAGTCTGAAAACTTGGCTCCTTTTCTCTGATCCTGCCTAAATTCTTCCTGATGTCTCCTATCAGGCTGAGATATCACCTCCCCCTGCACAGACCAGAAGGATCCACATTGTGATGTTGATTGAGTTCACTGTCCCATTTTTCGTCATTTATACAAATTCTTTCATGTAAATCCACAATGAAAAAAATGAATCAATTATCAGTTCATTTAATATATAAAATTGAATCTGATCTAAGACTGAGAAGGTTCTGAAGGTACAGAAAAACTAACCAAGTAGCTGAATCAATTAGGAATGTGTTTGTAGGATGGAGAAATTTAATCTTAATTTCAAATTTTAAATTTTCTATATTTAGTTTTCTCTTTACTGGAGATAAAATGAAAATTACCAACATTAAAAATAAGTATTATGTTGACTTTCTTTGATTTTCTTATTATATTTACCACACCTTAAGAAAATAATAACTCCGATTGGAACTAAAAGCATCTCATTCAGCTGTTTGGAAGATTGAAGTAGAATTGCATAGCATGGAGGACTTCGAAATGGCTGGTGTGAGTTGTATATTTGATAAGCTCAGTGCAGATTAGCTTTTTCCCTAGAAACTTTTTAGCTTGTCCTCTGGTTTCACATTTCAGAGAGTTTTGATACCTCCTTAGCAGAGACAGCAGGCCTATGACCAGGCTGAGATTTGCTCCTAATTCCCGGTGATTCTTCAGTATTGAGCCTCACAAGCTTTTTTTTTCATGCAAGGGTAAATGAAAAGAGGAATGTCATCAGGATACTAGTGAGGGTTTTCAATGTCAAATTATCCATGACATGTAATTTTAAAAGATAACTGTTTTAATTAAAAAATCAACTAACAAAATGGCAAGAGAGGACTGCTTAAATAGCAAATAATATGAAAAAATATGATTAAAATAAATAACAGGAACAGTATATGATAGGCTTAACAATGCAAGCCAGTAAATCATTTTCAGAAAGGACAAGTAACACAGGACATTTCAAATCTTTAAAAAGGAAAATGAAAAATTTTCATTAATAGAGGATAATAGACACCAACCCTACAGATAATGACTCTCTTCAAAGAAGAAAATGGAATAAATAAGGATTAATTGCAAATTTGTCATTATTTTTAAGAGGGGAGACCATTTACTCAAAGTTCATTATGGTCTGTGTAAAATACAATAAAAAACTGAAAGGAAATCTATACTTACATATTATAGGGAAAAAATTGCCTTGATTCAAAAGGGTTTGTAAAAACTCTTGTAGTTGGGTGTGGTGACACACACCTTTAAACCTAGCACTAGGGAGGCAGAGGCAGGCGGATCTTTGTGAGTTCAAGGCCATCCTGGTCTACAGAGCGAGTTTCAGGACAGCTGGGGCTACAGGAAGACCCTGTCTTGAAAAAAACCAAAAAATAAAATAAAATAAAATAAAAACTCTTGAAAGTGTCCAATCAGAAATAAACAATGTAAAGGAAAACACTAGGAATTTTAATGAATTATATGAAATACATGAAAAAAGGATTGTGGAACTTTCCTGGAAACATCAAAGATATCTATCTCTGATTCAAAGTTATTTTGTAGCAAAATGATTTTATTTATTTTTTATCTTTATTTTTTATTGGTGCTTTGTGCATTTCATACATCATTTTCCAATTCAGTTCAGGCATATTTCCCTTTCCCTTCCCCCCTACCCCCACCCCATCCCAGATCATGCATTTTGCCATAACTGTCCTGCATCTTTCTCTCAGTTCTTTTTTTTTTTCATTTTTTTAGCTAAAGTGTGATCCATGAGTACAAGCACCTCATATGAAAACCAATTTTGCAGGCTGTTGTGCCCAAGCCCCCACAGCCCCACATCATCAGCGGAGGTGAGGGTTGTATGTTCAATCAAGTTGATCAAAATGATTGTCCAGACTACATTGCTGTAGTTTCATCCATTCACCCAATCGCAGCCCTTCATTCTACACACCCCCTCTTCCCAATTGTTCCCTAGGCTAGGAAAGGGGCAAAGGTGGATGAGAAGCAAAACAGTCCACTCTCTCTGGAGCTGTTGTTTGGACTCTGGTCAATTCTGGCTGTTTCCTTTCATGGGCTGGCAGTTTGTTCAGGAATAACCTTTTGATCGTACTAATGAAGCACAAGCATTAGATATATAGGTATTTAAAGAAGCACTAATAGTTATGGTTTGGTTACTTTGGTATAGACACATATGTTTGGAATGATATGTTAATCCATGATTACATTTTTTCCTGTTAATATGACAGGGTCTTACTTGTGGCTTATAACATCTCCTAACCTGTAGAGGATGTAAGCTTTGTGGCATCAGCCATGGGTTATTCCTCCAAGGAGAGAGCCAATAGCCAATGGTTTGGGATATACAGCATATGGCTGCCTCTGCTGCACAGTATTTCCAGTAGGTGAGGTGTAGCTGGTGCTGATGGTGGAGTCTTGCGTGACTCAGGGAGACCCGTATTGCTTATTGGTTGATGGCCTTTGTTACACTCCTGGTATTCCAGAGCCTACTGTACACTTGCATGTGGTGTCTCAATCCTTTCCCATGTTAACGTCGGTCTTTGACAGCAGGGCTTTACGCCTCTCTTCTTGCGGTATCCCGTTAGAGGCAAGGAGCCTTTACCTTTGTTGGGGCCTTGGATCCCTGACCAACATCTCCCTGGTAGAATCACCATTGTGATGTCAGAGCTCCTGTATTAATATATTTTGTTAAGTGCATAGCTTAAGGACTTTAGTATTATATTTGGTTCTGAACAGAGAATAATCCTTTCACAGTTCTTATGTCATTAGTCATTAAAGAAGGCAATTACAAATTTGTATAAGAGATTACCTCTATAATAGTTGTCTCCAGTTTACAGTTGGGAGCGACCTCATCATCATCATCATATTTCTCATTTTTCTATGGGGGGGGAGGCAAGAAAGTCTCTCATATCAAACCCTTGCGGCACCTAGAAGGAAGTTTTTCATTAGGACTCATATAATAGTTGTTACAGGTAGGATCCACAGAGGAGTTCGATGTTTATAGCAATCTGAGGTTTTTCTTCCTTTCGAAGTTCAGACAGGTCAACCTTTCAGTTGGTACTTTCTGGTACATCCTACTCAATGCAAAACTGTATCTTTTCTTTCTCAGCCATTAAGTTGGTGACATTTTGTCTTGTTGGGACCCACAAATCTTTTCCCATAGTTAGTTTTAGGATTTGAATTGCAAGGTTTTTGACGAAAAGATTTAATGTCTATCTGTACCCCCCTTTTTTTTAACCCATGAATCTCCAGAAGACAGTTGTATTATACGTAAATGATTTTAATAATGATTTTAATAAACTTGCCAAGTAACCAGTTATAATAGAGAATTTAAATGAGAAACAAATGATTTTTATTAAAAAAAACTCATTCTATATGATTCATGACTTCCTCTATAAGAAACCACTCCAGTAGTTTCACACAGTCTCTTTAATTAATGTTCTACAGTGCAGGATGGAGAGATTCTACAGTCCATTATGAAAACAACAGCACCACCTGTCAACTGTCCTACACTTTCAGAGTAGGAGAATAAGAAATGCAGAAAAGAGGGCTGGAGAGATGGCCTAGCGGTTAAGAGCACCGACCGCTCTTACAGAGGACCCGGGTTCTATCCCCAGCACCCACATGGCGGCTGAGAACCGTCTGTAACTCCAATTCCAGGAGAACTCGAGTTCCAGGGGAATCCGACACCATCTTCTGACCTCCGCAGCACGACACGGGTGCACAGACCTACATGCAGACAGTACATTCCTACACATACAGAAATAAATAAAATTAAAAAAGAAATGCAGAAAAGATTGTAAAATACTGTGAGATGGATTTTAGATGTTAGTCCTCAACTACATTTCCTACAATGCCTCAATGGCCAGATCCTAGTCATGTGTCCTGACAAGAAGAGAAAATAGGAAAGGTAGGTGAACTTTGCCTTGGAAACAAAGGAAAATAGTAACAGTAATGAGCACTGACCGCCATCCTTACAATGACTAAATATATATGAGTAAACAATAGAAGAGTAATAGAAAAATCAATGCAAAACCTCTTGGATGCCCAGGGCCACATATAGATTGATCCATAGCTTGGCCTCAGGGGAGAAATGAGGTCTCAAGTTTCCAGAGAATCAGTCATCCCAAGACCAGAATTTGTAGGGGCTTCCCTGGCCCCAGCATTAGAGGCAAAGCCTCTACCATGCATAACCTGGGACCTCAGTGTGTCAGGGGGAATGTGGGGGAATTTAGGGAATGTTCTCTCTAAGAAGCCTTTACTTATGTCCCAAATTAACTTCTAGAAATAAAAATCACAGTCTGGGAAGTTTGAAAAAGAAATACAAAATAACCAGGCAACTAATCCTCAAACTAAAAACATGTCATTATATCTCTGAATATAATTAGAAATTCTATATTTCTATTATCTATAGCTATACCTATTTTTATTTTATGTGTATGAGTGTATTGCCTATATGTATGTAAGTGTACCTGTATCGTGCAATGCCCATGGAGGAGAGAAATGGGTGCTGGGTCCCCTGGATCTGGAATTATGGATCCTTGTTATCTACCATATGGGTGCTGGGAACTGAACCTGAATCCTCTTCAAGAGCAACCAGTCCTCTAAATGGCTGAACCTTCTCTCCAGTCCCTCTACTATAATTTTCAAATATTGTTTACTGACAAAATTGTATTTTCAAGCTTCAGCAATAATGTGAAAATTGTCATATTTTCTATAATGTGAGTTTGCCATTCACTGCCTTTCCAAAATCTCCACACTTCACAAACTCAATGTAATCTAATTGTTTCTTACAGAAAACAATGCTAAACATTTTTTTATCTAAAATATAGAAAAATTTCTGGCATATTAAATTCAAGGAAAGCCAGTTACAGTGGTGCATACCCATATCTCAGCACTCAGGAGACTAAGGCAAGAGGGTTGACTTGGGCTTGAGGCCAGCTTGTGTTGCAAAGCTTAAACCTTTTGATAAAAACCTTAAAAATAGATAAGTTAGCCTTTAATCCTAGCACTTGGAAGGCAGAGGCAGGTGGATTTTTGTGAGTTCAAGGGAAGCCGTACAATGAGTTTCCAGGACAGCTGGGCTACAGTCACAGCTACAGGGAGACCCTGTCCTCAAAAAGACCAAAAAAAAAAAAAAAAAAGAAAAATTTAAGGAAAATGACAGGAAACCAGAAAAGTCATCATGTTTAAATATATCAGGAACTTAATAAAAGGTTATAATTAACAAAATTCTGGATAAAGCACAAATAAAAATATTGTCTCATGAAGTGTTCATGGAATGATTATGAAAAAAAACATTTTCCACAAAGGAAATTTAAATGTTTGAGACTAGACTGTTTAAAAATTGGCACAATAAAAAAACAAACAAACAAAAAATTGGCACAATAAACTTATTTTATGTCAAGTGTTAATTTGATGACTAGTAGAAGTGTCCATTGTCTTAAAATTTCTGTTTAGAATTCAACATCTTGCTTTACCATCTAATTTAAACTGACAAAACTGCATCTTCTAGCAGTAAGGATATTTAGTTATTTTTCTAAACCGCAGCTTTCTTTTCAAAATTTTCAAATTATTAACAATGTCAAAGAAGCTTTCAATGTGTTCTCTAAAGTAATTATACACCTTTTCACCTAAAATAATCATAAATATATATAAACATACATTATTAATGGCGAATCGCTTTTTCTTATTTATTTTCTTTATGTAAATTGTGCCGTGACATGGAAATACAAGCAAATAGAAGTCACCAAATCACATGTAATCCTTCTCCAAATTCAAGATTGGGTATTTCTATGAAATAAGCTTAATATTCCTGGCCATTGAAGTGTATTAAATAATAATATCCGATTACCAGTAACTTCACATTCTTATAGAATGTCTTTGTAATGTCTAGTTTTCATGCAGAGTAGGTGTCTGTTGTATTTTACCGACAAAATAACATGTTTCAAATACTAACACGGCAGGGGAATACTGACGGCGCTATTAATAAAACACACCAGCTTTTAGCTGGCAAAGCAGCCTTCTTTCCATCAAACATGTCTCAGCCTTTAATAAAGAAACTCAAGTGGTGCAGGTGAAAAATTACTTTTCTCACCCGGTCATCTGTCTGTCATGTATTATTCAGGTCACCAATGTTTGTCCTGAACTGTATCATTCTGTAGTTGTGTCAGGTATGAGATATGTTCAGTGTAATTCCATCAGACTTCGTGAAGTTGATTAGAACAGATCACCTTACGGCATGGGCACAAGTTATCGCAGCAGATTGAGCAAAAAAGACTTATTTATCTTTGCCTTATAATAAAGAAAGAGATGAGCAAATTTATCTATTAACTTGAAAAGAGTGAGATATTTGGTGTGAAAACAAACTATCGTCAGTAACACTATTGAAAATATTGTATAAAATAGATGTTTCTTCAGGAGAAAATAAACATACTGTAATGTAAATTCAGTGCCAGAAAATATGTAACCAAAGCTTGTACATTTAGCCATAGTCCTTAAAGTAATAAACATCTCATAACAAAATGACAGAATGTGATTAAAAACATCATATTTTGATATTTCTATTGAACTTCTCCATCACTTGTTTTTCAAAAATAAGTATTTGGAGAACAAAATCTTCAAAGTATGTGCAATTATTATTTTATTCCTTCATTAATCCATAGACTGTTTAGCTCTAAGTATCCTAAAACAAGCTCACAATAATGATGATGAGATTTGGCATAATAACCAGTATGTGAATTTTTTTATAAGAAAACATAAGGATCTGTCTGACATGACAAAGGAGTCCTTGGATTTCTTATACATCAATTCAGATTCTTGGATTTCCAGAGAAGAGAAGAAGCAAGATAGTGTTCAGTGATCAAATGGCAGAGCTTGTATTTCTGACAATGGAAGTGGACTACTGAAATTCATAATTTAGGCATGCTTCTAACCACGCAAGTAAGCTTCTGTGTAAACATTGCCTGTGCAGAGTTCTCTTTGTCAGCCACTGGATTTGTGCTCAAGCATGCTCATATCACTAGAGGATCTAAGAAGGCACATGGCTGAAATTAGTGGTTGTTCATTCTTCGCATGTCTTCCAACCATTAATTTTAAGAATTGTGAAATATTATAGGAAAATATAATAGGACACTAATTCTAAAAGATATTTAATACTTTTCAAAAATATTTTATAAGAAGGAAAAATAGGGCCTGTAGAGATTGCTCAGTGGTTAAGAACACTTGCTGCTATTACAGAGGACTGAGGTTTGATTCCTAGCACTCAATGGCAGTTAACAACACTCAGTAACTCCAGTTCTAAGAGACTTGATGTCCTCTTCTGACTTCTGTGAGCTTTGCCTGACATGGATGCATTAATATACATGCAAGAAAATGCACTCACACACATAAAATAAAAAATAACAAAATGGTTTTTAAATAAAGCAAAATCATTATGTGAGGCCTGATGATATATTATGTTATTATTTTTATATTTATTTCATATAATAGTAGCAAAACACTCCATAGAAAACAAAGTCAATCTCTTCTAAGTCATTTCTACACCCTGCAGTCTGGATTGTGTTCTGAAATAGAAAATTTTAGAATCTGCCTTAACTCTCCTACATCACTGGTGTAGATTTTGTTATAACTTGCTTTGTGAAGTAATATCCTTCTCTATCTTGCTTCTGCTCTGTAAATCTATGTTTCCTTTTGCTTGGTGCCACAGCTCAAAGGATCAACAATTTATGGAGCTTTGGGGAGGCTGTAAATAATCTGCCATGCTGTGGAGAATATATGAGAGGTATGGTTTCATTCTCTCAGAATTGAATATATATTTTAGCAGAAGACCAGGAAAGTTTGCATGTGACAAACAAGTCAAGAAAACTACAGAGGAAGTAAAAATCAAGTACTAGTGCTTAGGAAAACAAATTAAAGCTGGTAGAGAAATTTGGAGGTAGACTAATATTGAAGGTTATTCCAAGGGGTAGGACATTCTGCTAAGTGGCTAAGCACTTATCTAGAATAAGTGAGGCCTTGGCTTCAACCCCCAATACTGAAAAAAAAAAAAGATTGGTTTATTTAAAGAATTTATATGACTCGAGAGGAAATAAAATTGCAGAGTAATGTTATACTTAGTTACATTCTAACTTCTTGTCTTTGAATTTTTGTGAATATCATATAATACATCTTGGTCATATTTAGAGCCCTCCCCTATCTGCACCCCTCATATAGCAGATTTCATGTATTCTGTCATATATGCTAAGGCTTATGGAGCAAAATTTATGCCTCCAAATGTCTGTCACTGTGGGATCTTCCACTGAGGCCTGGTCACTCCCTTAAAGAAGACCAACTCTATCTCACAGTAGTCATAGTGATCAATAGTTCCCAACTAAGGGGCCTGGCTTTTTGTGTATTTCCTCACTTCTGTGCTGTGATTTTGTCTGGTCTGAGCTTGCATGATTCTCGTGCATGCTGTCATCATTGCTGTAAGTTCATATGAGAGAATTTCCTGCCTCCTGGAAAACTGTTTCCTTGTGGTCATCCACCACCCCTAGATCTTAAAGTTTTTCCATCTCCTCTTCTGTAATGATCCATAAGCCTTGGGAGACAGAAGTTTAATATAGGTATCAACCTTGGACAAGCACTCTGAAGTTCTTATTCTCTATGTTTTAGACAGTTGCAGCTTTCTCATTCCCCTAGACCTATGTAATTTCTTACTGTTTTCTAAATACTTACCCTTATATTTACAGACAAAAGTTCATGTCACCATTCATCCAAGTATCCTCTTTTTGCAAGAGCTGGAGACTAATACAAAGTTCTACAACACTTCAGACACAGAAACCATGTGTCTGTGAAGTGCCCAGCCCAAGTGACACATCTACGATGGAACCTCTCCAATTTAAGGCTCAGGGAATATTGTGGAGCAGGAGGCAGAACTAGTATCAATCCATCTCTCAACACTTACCAGTGAAGTTTCCTCATGTAACTTCTTGTCTTTATAAAAAAATTGTTTATATGGGATTTTAGGTTCTATATATGAATTATTATGTGGGACTTGTGAAGTTTTGAAACTTAACTGATGATCTAAATGTTTGTCCAAACCACACATCCCTGACAGTACAGGATTTCCGTTGGGATTAGCTGTAGATATGTTTGGCTTCAAATAATACAGTCAAGATGATCTTACTGAAAAGTAGCACAAAAGTTGACTTGATTCAGTCATAATGAAACTACCTTGTTTTTGTTTTTGTTTTTGTTTTTGTTTTTTTTCCCCTATGTGTATGAATGTACTGTCCGCAGGCAGGTTTGTGCACCCGTGTCGTGCAATGCCGCGGAGGTCAGAAGAGGGTATCAGATTCCCCTGGAACTGGTGTACTCCTGGAATTGGAGTTTCAGACAGTTCTCGGCCGCCATGTGGGTGCTGGGGATCAAACCCGGGTCCTCTGCAAGAGCAGTCGGTGCTCTTAACCGCTAGGCCATCTCTCCAGCCCCAGTTTTTATAGGCTTAAATTAATCTGTTAATATATTTTTGTTGTTCTTTTCAAGACAGCGTCTCCCTGTAGCCCTAGCTGTCCTGGAACTCTCACTCTGTAGACCAGGACCTGGATTGAACTCACAAAGATCCACCTGTGCGTCCTGCCTCAAGTGCTAGATTAAAGGCGCAGGCCACCACCATGCTGCACCCTTTTGTTTGTTCTTTTTTTTTTTTTTTGTTGAGTATATGCTTGTTTGAATGATTTAATTTATATGATGTAGAGACTTAAAAAGCAGTATAACATGCCAAGATTCAACATGGATTTCTGAAATCATCCACATGTTATTGAATCTATACTACTGTCAGTAATAAAACAATCAACTTAGAAAATCAAAAGAGAAGTCCAAATGGGCAGTATTTCATTGGTGAGAAATCACATCTGGAATGATGGAGATGGCATGTAAAGGTGACTTGGATTATTTTATGCTTATCTATCACATTTGAAACTCAGTTTTTTCATTTGTGAAATATGCCAGTAGTAGAAGCATCTACATCTTTGGCTTTGTTGAGATTTAATAAACAATTATCATAACCCTTCTAACCAGCAACTCATATAAATGTCATCAGATTAAAACCTGAAAAGCACATCTGATTGGATATATGTAGTTTTTTTTTTTTTTCTGAGTCACAGAGGCAAATCAGATATGCTTTTCAACTGCAACAAAAGCCTTCACCTAAAATAACCAGAAATAAAATCTGACAAATTTCAAATAATCCAATTAAGACTAAGGACATCCCATTTAATTGAGTAATTGGATTTAAATCAAATATTGGGCAAAAAAATTAATTCTAAATAATCTATTGTTGAAGGAAAAAATTAAAATTNGGGGGGGGGGGATCTCTATACCAGACTTCAAACTATACTACTGGTCTATAGTCATAAAAATAGCTTGGTACAGGCACCAAAACAGACCTGTTGACAAATGGAACAAAACTGAAGATCCAAACTTGAGCACATACAATTTCAGCCACCTCATATTTGACAAGGGGGCCAAGAAGACACAATGGAGGAAAAGACAGCATCTTCAGCAAGTGGTTTTGGCAAAACTGGATCACCACTTATATAAGAATGAAATTAAATCCCTACCTCTCTCCCTGTACAAAAGTCAACTCCAGATGGATCAAAGACCTCAACATGAAACCCTAAATGCTGAAGGTGATAGAAGAAAAAGTTGACAGCAGACTACAAGACATAAGCTTAGAAAAATACTTCCTAAATCAGACAGTAGTTGTGAAAAATTAATGTCAACTGCTGTCAAATGGGACCTCATTAAACTCAAAAGCTTCTGTACATCAAAAGAAACAACCAAGGAAGTGATGAGAAAACCTACAGAGTGGGAAGAAACCTTCACCACAGATACATCTGACAAAGCATTGATTTCCAGAGTATATAAACTACTCAAAAAACAAAGAGGAAAGAAAACAAATGAATCACTCAAAAGATGGAACAAAGAGCTGAACAGAGACTTCACAAGGGAGGAATTAGACATGACTGAAAAACATCTTAAAAAGTGTTCTACGTTCCTAATAATTAAGGAAATGAAACCACTTTAAGGTATCATCTCACTCTGATAAGACTGGCTAGGATCAAGAAAACAAATGATACCAAGTGTTGGAGAGGTTGTGGGGAAAGAGGAACATTCATCCATTGCTGGTGGGAATGTCAACTTGTACAGCCACTATATGGAAAGCAGTGTGGAGAACCCTTGGAAGACTCAAAATGAGCTTACCACCTGACCCAGTCATACCACTGCTGGGTATGTACCCACCAGGCTCTCCTTACCTCAGAGATACATGTACAGCTATGTTTATTGCAGCTCTGTTCACAATAGCAAAAAGCTGGAGCCAACCCAAATGCCCCTCAACTGACAAGTGGATAGAGAAAATGTGGTACATCTACACAATGGAGTTCTATGCAGCAGTAAAAAATGACAACATCATGATCTTTGCAGGTAAATGGATGGAACTAGAAGGTATTATGTTAAGTGAAGTAACACAGTCCCAGAAAAACCAATGATGAATGGTATCCCTCATCTGTGGATGCTAGAGTCAATAACCTAGTTGTAAATATTTCTTGTTGGGAGTGATGCATATTGAAGAGAACAACAACACCAACAATGGAAAAGAGTGCATCAAAGAACTGACTGAAAGGGTGAATCTGGTGTAGTGGGGGTATTGGGAGGGGGGCTCATGTCTAGATTTGAGTTGTAACATAATCTTGTACAAAAAAAAATATATGTAAAACAATAAATTTTAAAAAATTAAAAGGCTGGGTATGGTGGCACACGCCTTTAATCCTAGCACTTGGAAGGCAGAGACAGTTGGATATTTGTGGGTTTAAAGCCAGCCTGGACTACAGAGCAAGTTCCAGGACAGCTGGAGCTACAGGGAGACTTTGTCTTGAAAAGATGGAAAAAAATTAATAAAAGAAAAGAAAAAAAGAAAATGACAAAACAAAAACTTCCCTAAAATTAAACGAATAAATTTAGCCATTCTAAACCATTAGTGCTGTTAAATTTCTTCTGTATCTTAGATCTCACAGTGTGACTATCACAGGCTACTCCATTGTCAGCCTGAACCACCAACCCCTGCCTATCTCTCTTCATGCCTGTTCTTGGGGATCTTTTTCTCCCTATCTTTTGCACACCTCATCTCCTCACTAACTGAGCTTCTAGTCATTTTCCATCTCTGATGTCTCTTGTTACTTGTAGATTATCCGAATCTGTGATATTTCTATTTGGAAACAGAAGTTGAAATATTGAATAGCAATCAATAGACCTGTAGGTTGTTTGTTATTCTATTATTTTTATATTGCATAAAAGGATCTCTCATTCCTTTTTTGTTTTGTTTTTGTCCAGGGCCTCATGTATCACAGGTTGGCCTCAAACTTGCTATGTAATTAACAATGACTTTAAATGTCTGATCCTCCTGCTTCTACATGCCAACTGCTGGGATTACAGGCACAGACACACTATTCACTTTATCCTTTGTTGGCAATTAAACACAGAGCTTCATGTATGTTAGGCAAACACTCTGTCAACTGAGTTATATCCCCAACCCATACATTTTTTAAAGTTTTTTAAGGCTATGTTCAAATTAGGGATAGAACTGATAAAATTTCAATTGTATGATAACTGTTCATATAATGTAAACATTTTATTTTTTATTTTTTAATCTAAACATTTTAAAGAAATATTGGAATATGCAGCAAGCCATAAAGGGAACTTTAAGAAACAAAGATAAATTAAGTATGAGAATTATAATTATGTAAAATGGATCAACTGGCTAAAAATTACACATAAAATTATTGCTTTTTCTAATAATTGCTTTGATTACATACATTTAAATACTGAAAAATTCAGTCCTTAAAGGAAGTTTCTATTTTATATACAGAACTTTGTAAAAGTCAACATTAAAAATTTTGAGAACATCTGCATCACTTCCCATGAATCTCTAAATCACTCTCTGTCACCCCAATACTCCATTCTCCCAACCCTGAAAAACAGAAATAACTACTCTGTATCTATGGACTTTTCAATTCTGACCATTTCAAAAACATGAAACCATCTACTATGTTTTATTTTGTATATTACAAATGCTTTCTAATGTTTTCACAGAAGAGCAGATATTCAAACTGTGCAAATTTTTGTAGAACAAACTATATTTTTATGCATTGCTTTGTGGAAGGAGTTTTTTTGTTTTGTTTTGTTTTGTTTTGTTTGGGTGACAGAGTCCTGTGTAACCAAGGCTCACTAGTTCTCTCTATAGTGGAGGATGGCCTGGTCAGCCTGCCTCCACCTCCTAGTGCTGGGATTCAGGCACCAGTCCTTAGCATGCTGTTTTATGCAGTGCTGGGGACTCAACCCAGGACTTCAAGCATGGTAGGCAAACTCCCTCCCAAATGAACCACATCCACAGCCTCTGCTGAAAGACTTTTGATCTAATAATTCTAGTTGGTTTTTGTCAGCTCAGATCTGTTGCTGAAATTCTGTACTGAATTTTTTCAGTTGCCGAATTTTAAAATTCCAGGACTTTTATTTGGCTCTTATTTATAAGTTTCAAAAACTTATTTGAATTTTCTATAATTTACACAATACACCTTGACCCCCTCCCATATATGCAACCTCAGAGCACCCCCCTCACACCAGATTTTATGCATTCTTAAGGCATATCAAGTCAAGTTTGTGTTCCCCAAATGCCCCTCAGTGTGAGTCAATCTGGTGAACCTATCCTGGGTCATACCTTTAAAGAAGACTCCCTGACCCAGCAGCCATCATCCAGACTTAGCAGCTATCGTTAAGGATTCTCACTCATTTCTCCACTTCTATGCTTGGTTTTTGTCTAGTTGGAGTTGGCATGGGCCTTGTGCATGTTATCACCATTGCTGTATGTTGACAGGAACAAGTTTCTAGAAGCCTCAAAAGCTCTGGTTCCTTGTGGTCCTCCACCACCTCTGGCTCTTACCGTCTTTCCACCAACTTTTCCGCTATGGTCCATGAGCCCTGAGTGAATGGATAATGTGGACAGCCAGGGACACGCACTCTTCAGTCTCTTATTATAATGTGGACAGCCAGGGACACGCACTCTTCAGTCTCTCATTCTCTACATTGTGGCCACTTGTGGCTTTCTCTGTTAATCATCATCTGTTGCATGGGAAGCTTTGCTGGGGAGAACTGGGAAACACAGCAATATTCCATCTGCCTAATGTTCTGCTATGTTCCCCCAGCCTTAGGTGCGGAGGTTGAACTGTACATGTGTCACTTTGGTCTGAGCATCTCACAGACACTTATTCTCTGCATTTGACAGGTTTCGGTACTCCGTAATTTTCTCTTTCTTTTGCAAAATGAAGCTTCTTTGATGAGTTATGGGAAATATACTTGCCTATAAATATAAGGGCGTATTTAGCATAGACTAAGAAATTAAATTTGTCTAGGGTTGCATCAGAGATAAGTTTGTCTCTAGGATCTGTGACCTCCCCCCACCATTTGTACTTGGCCATGTTTATAGTATCACATGAGTTCCCTCCCACTGAGTTAGCTGTTCTTTATTATCCACAACATAATGATGCTTACTATTGTACAAATAGAAATAGTCTGCTATACTTGTCATTGTTGTGGTTATTAGGATTCACAGCTGTATTGAATCACTGATTCATTTTCTGCTTTGGCAGCGCGAATATTGTCCTTTGATACCATGAGAGCTAATCTTCAGGAAGGAGGCTTCCAGGTCATTTCCAGCCTGATTGCTCCAAGTCCTGTGTCTGAACTATGTTTTATCTCCAGCAACAGGGTCTTATTTGTTTGTTTTTATTTTTATATGTGCAGTATCTATTTCATGAAACTTCATTATATTCTTCTTTAATCCTAAAGACAGAGATTCCTCTTGTTCTTTGTAACTATTATAGCTGAGTCAAGGTCTTTGTCTAGTAAAACTGATGCTCAGCACTCTCAGGGATACATTGTATCCTGCTTGTTTCTTCTCATGTTGTGCTTTCCTCTCCACTTTGTTCAAGTCCTTACTCAAGTACTCTGCGTGAGAGGTGAGGGTATGTCTTCCACATTCCCAAGGCAATTTATAACTGCTGGCAGAGCCTTGAAGCTATCCTTTTTTGAGAGATCAAGCCAGACTCAAACAGGAGCCAGATTCCCAGGAATAGCTCATAGCTATGAAAAATAAAACAATTTCAGAACATATAAGAAAAAGTTGCAAATTTCATATAATATTTAACATGCAAATGAGTTCAAGAGAAATATTTTAAGGGAAAAGCCCAAGAATATGCAGTTATTATAAAGAAAATTAGCTAGTTTGGAAAAATTGAAAAGGAAAACAAAATATAAAAGTGGGAAGAGTACTAATAGGATATTTTTTATAAATAAGAAGTGACATTCATAATTGATGTCTAATAGTCTAATACACATGGATCAAGTAACATGGAATTTACACATATCAAAATGTGTAGAGAAGACATTGATAAAAATCCCTATGAATAGATGTTTCCATTTTTTTTTGCAAAAAAATACACAAAAGTAAGAATGTGTTTTTCATTTTTATTATAGATGCATGAAATCCCAAATGAAGGCCTAAAAATTGTACGAAAGTGTTATATTTTCCAGAAGGCATGCTATGGGCTAATTTCATTTTATTTTTTAGGATACAATATACAGGGGATTAAAATGCTGGTAGAAGAGTTGTGTATGAAGTCTATACATTGATTTAATAAATTTATTTCCAGTTTTGCTTCTAGGGAGAGTGCAGACCTAATGCCTATGGTCTGGTTTATATTATCAATCACAGAGATTTTAAGTGGAAAATGCCCACCATCTAATTTCTGTTTTTTATAAAAGAACCAAAATTAATTGTAGATCTTCTTTGTTAACCTAATCATTTTTAAACATTGCTAAGTTGATATTAATCCAAAGAGAAGTTGTAATTTATCATATATATAAATGTATATATGTATAAAGATAGATTATGTTGGTTAAAACGATATATTTCAAAGTTATAAGATGTCTTATTTTTCTTTCTGAGCTAGAGAATGGTACAATATTAAACAATCTTAACATTAGGACACGAATACAATAATTAAATTAATTGATCAGTGAATGCAAGGCCCAGAAAAAAAAGATAAAACTTTACATATCAGAAAAAGAAAAATTGTGCTCGCTTCGGCAGCACATATACTAAAATTGGAACGATACAGAGAAGATTAGCATGGCCCCTGTGCAAGGATGACACGCAAATTCACGAAGCATTAAAAAAACAAAAAAGAAAAAGAAAAATAACATTTGAACTGCTTAAGTTATTAAAGAAAAGTAATAAAATAATGTTGATGACTTTAAAATTTCATAAACTTCCAACAAATGGAAGCAGTCTGGAAAAATAATAAAGATAAATGAGATAATTTTAAATACAGAAAAATTACATATAAGAAAAAGTATACATTCAATAATATAAATGATATTTTAATTTAAATCTTACTGTTTATACTATTTTATAAAGGTAGAGCATTGGATATGGTTATATGATAAGTAATTATTTTCTTCATTATAAATACTGTATTTGCTTTAGAGATTAAAATAATTGGGGCATAAAGTTTCCCAAAGTAACACAGTAAATAAATATAAACATAATTAATCCAGCCAGCTGAGTGTCTGATCCTAACTACTACATGATAGTTGCTAATGGAAAAGGACCACTACTGAATTTGTTGAGAATTTACTAGTTATCAGGAATGGTGAGAGGATAATTAAACACACTGTATAATCCTTACAAAGCCTTCCAAAAAAAGCCTTAAAAATAAAGGCTATATCTCCTTAGATTAACCTGTGAATAAAATTAAGACATTTTAAGTGCATGTAATCTTGAAAAAAAAAATAAAAGTTTTTATTTAAAAAATGATATGGATGAGAACCTTGGAAAATTTGTAAATTTACTTTTAAATATCAAAATATTGTAAACATGAAGTACATAAATTCAAATCAATGTTTGGTTAAATATGTATATCTAATAATGCGTGTGTGTAGTATATGTACACGTGTACACATGTGGAGGCCAGAGAACATTGGGTATCCTGCTCTATTACTTTCTGCCTTGTTTTCTTGAGATAAGATCAACCAGGAGTGAGGCTAGCTTCCAGCAATTCCCAGAAATCCTGGGTCATAGCTCTCCACAGCTGTGAGGTTGCAAACACTACCATGTCACTTCCAGTTTCTACATCCCAATTTGGGTGTTACATCCGAACTCAGGTCCTCATACCTCCACAGCAGCCATTTTTCACCTCTGAGCCTGCTCTTTAGCCCCAGCTCTTATCATTTTTAAGACATATTTTTTTACTGATGCTTTGTGTATTTCATATATCATTTTCCAATTCAGTTCAGGCATATTTCCCTTTTCCTTCTCCTCACCACACCTCACTCTATCCCAGATCATGCATTCTGCCATAACTGTCCTGCATCTTTCTTTTAGGTTTTTTTTTTCATTTTTTAGCAATAAGTGATAATTTATGCGTACAAGCATCCTTCATGTAAAACCAATTTGCAGGCAGTTGTGCCCAACCCCACACAGCCCATGAGTCCCACCATCTAGCCGGGGGGGGGGCGCTTATATGTTCAATCAAGTTGATCAAATGAGTGTCCAGACTATATTGCTGTCTTTTCACCATTCACCCCAATCGCAGCCCTTACATTCTACCACACCCCCTCTTCTGCAGATTGTTCCCTAGGCTTAGAAAAGGGGCACAGGTGGATGAGAAGCAAAACAGTCTACTTTCTCTGGAGCTGTTGTCTTGGACTCTGGTCAATTCTGGCTGTTTCTTTTCATGGACTGACAGTTTGTCCAGGAATAACCTTTCAGTTACTAATGAAGCACAAGCAATTAGATATATAGGTATTTAAACAGTACTAATAGTTATGGTGGTTTGGATGGTATGTTAATCCATGAATTACATTTTTTTCAGTTAAATATGACAGGGTCTTACTGTGGCTTATAAGACATATTTTTATGATTTGGTAGTTAACATGCAAGATATTTTTTTGGCATGATAAACAATAATGTGGTGACCAGCGTGTGTTAGCAAGTGACAAAATCCACATATAAAACAGATAGACTGTTAGGTGAGAATATCTTTCATGTGTGTGGATTTCATCTGCTTCTTCTCCTAATGGGAATGATTGTTCAAACACAACACACACACACACACACACACACACACACACACACACACAGGCACTAAAATGAAAGATGAAGCCTGTTTCTTCCTTCTCCACAGGAAAATGAGAAGGACTGATCTTCTTCAGTTTCCTTCCAAATTCAGAATCATGTTGTGTTAACAGGGTCCCCATTTCCAGACTGACAATCTCAAGCATCTGAAACTTCAAGCACCTAGGGTCACCAGTAGCTTGTTAAGGCATTCTGACAGTCCATGAGGGTGGTCGTTTCAGATGGTTATCTTTCAAGTGTCCCTCCTGTCCTACTTTCATTTTTTTAATGTTTTTATATATTGTCTCTTAATATTCCTGCCTCTTCCTGGCATGTGCTGCTGTAAATGTGACAAGACATAACCTTGTCTTTCCTGATGTTGTCAATTAACTTCCAAATAGCAAGGGAAGATCTGCAAAATGACCTCACTCAAAATCTCTCTGCTACTGTTGCCATAGGTCGATTCTTAAGCTGAAACTCACACACAAATGTCAAAATGAAGTATGTAGTATATCATTAAAATATGGACCATGGGCTGAATAGATGGCTCAGCAGTTAAGAGCACTAGCTGCTCTTGTAGAGTGCCTGGGTTCGGGCCCCAGGAACCATATCGTGGCTAACAATCATCCATCCATATCTCCATGCTCTCTTACTGCACTCATTGCAATCATGGATGTACTTACATACGTGCAGGGAATACAATCATATACACAAAATAAAAATAATAAATACTTTTGAAGTAAATAAAATATATAGATCATATTCAACAAAATCTGAAACTTAAGGTAAGAAATATGTAATATATACCTCCCTCTATAGTAGAGAAGTGAGCGAAGTTTCCGCAATGAATGGGAAGACTGTGGAGACGGCTTAGTGAAAAGTGCTGGCAGCACAAGCCTTACCTCCATCTGTGAAACAGATTCAAAAAATCTGGATTCATTTGCACACATCTGTAATCCTTGGATCCCTACTGTGTGGTAGGCAGCAAAGACAGGAGAAACACCCAGGAACTGGTACTGAGCCAGACAGCCTGGAGTACTCAGCATAACAGAAACAATAAGAGAGACCCTGGCTCAACACTATGGGAAAATAAAAAAACAAAACACTATTCCTGAATGTTGTCCTCAAAATTTCATATCTCATATCCACACATGTGCTATGGTACACACACACACACACACACACACACACACAAACACACACAACAACAACAATAATAATTTAAAGAAAAGAAATGGAGATTTGAATTATTTCTAAAGACCTTTGATGAAACTGGTTGAAATCCAAATGCTTAGATAATGATACATTATCCTAGCTGACTAAACGACCATACTTTATATCTTATTAAGCATCACCAGAAGTTGATATTTACTAGGTGAAGATCAAAAATTATTATTTATATTTGGACATGCAAGTAATGTATGTAATATATAATATCTATAGAAAAGGTATCGATCCAGGAACAGCCTTTCTAATGAAGAGCATTTCTTGATCCTGGTTTTCTGAGGGCTTCATGGTCACCAGCAGGACTCCTGATGAACCCTGGACAGAGGAAGAGCGGTGAGGAATGACGCTGCAGCACTATGAGCGCCTCTCAAGCAGCTACTGCTGACATGAATTACGAGGAACATTACATGGGTGCTGTGAGGTAAGGGAGAGACCTTAAGGGTTTGGTACTTATAAAATGCTTAGAAGTTTGCTCCTTGGAGTGTTCTTTTTTTTTCCTTTGGAATGCTTTCATGCTTTCACTCTGGAAGGAAGTCTCTAATAAAAAGGATCTGCCCTATAATCTTATCTAGAGTTTCATACTCATCCTGTTAAAGAGATGGTAAATATCAGGGTTGTCTTTCAAGTAAAAATAGGATTTTAAAAAAACAGCATATACACAGACTAATCAAAAACTCAAAATTATACTTTCCTGGTTCCTTTTATAGGTCATTCAATATTACTTTAATATAATGTAATCAATAACTTGCTTATATGTATAAACTATAATGTGAACACGAGTAACCCATACTAAAATTAACCCATACCAAAATTAATACACTATACAGATGATACTGATGATTATTAGCAAGTATTACAAATATTGGTTAATGAGAAATATCAGACAAAACAGATAGACTGGCATTATAAAATCTGAGTTTATCAATTTTTAAAATTATATATATATATATGAGTATATGTTCTGCATCCATATAAATGCACCTGTATCATTCAGTGCTGATGGAGGTCAGAAGAGGGCATCTGATCCCCTGGAAATGGAGTTACAGACAGTTGTTAGTTAACATGTGGGTACTAGGATTCAATCCTGGGTTCTCTGCAAGAGCGACCAATGCTCTTTATTGCTGAGGCATCTCTCTAGCCCCATGAATTTATCAATTTTATTAGCCTGATGTTGTTGAAAAGTTAACTCTACTGTGACTGAAATCACATGACTCTTAAAATATTGCACATGAGAGATAAGAATACATATTTTGTATTGCTTTTTCTACCATGTCTATGACAAAAGGTTATACAACTGACTGTATCTGAGACAATCAGTGGCATGTGCATAAGAATTTTATATTTGAAGATAATACATATATGTAATATATACATTACATATATATGTAATATATACATTAAATATATTCCTTATAAAAATAGGTGTACCTAGCTAGACAAGCAATGGAGAATATAATGTGAAATTTAGTGTAGAAAGAAATTCAGAAGGATGAATAAACTTCAGAAGAAACACAAGTTTGGTTTGAGATATGTATGTGAAAGAACAGGAAGCCATCAGACTTTGAATAGCAGTAGTTTGAACAGACTCCTGAAAATGAAAGCAGATGAAAGTAAAAGATGGAGCCTAATTGCTTGTTCTTCATTAGTAGGATCGAAAGGTTATTCCTGGACAAACTGTCAGCCCATGAAAGGAAACAGCCAGAATTGACCAGAGTCCAAGTCAACAGCTCCAGAGAGAGTGGACTGTTTTACCTCTCATCCACCTGTGCCCCTTTTCTAAGCCTAGGGAACAACCTGCGGAAGAGGGGGCGTGGTAGAATGTAAGGGCTGCGATTGGGGTGAATGGTGAAACTACAGCAATGTAGTCTGGACACTCATTTGATCAACTTGATTGAACAAACAACCTGTCACCCCCCACTGGATGGTGGGGCTGTAGGTGTTTGGGCACAACAGCCTGCAGATAGGTTTTGCATGAAGGATGCTTGTACTCATGGATTATCACTTATAGCTAAAAATGAAAAAAAAAAAAAACTGAGAGAAAGATGCAGGACAGTTATGGCAGAATGCATGATCTGGGATGGGGTGGGGTGGGGGGAAGAGAAAGGGAAATATGCCTAAACTGATTTGGAAANTCAGCAGTTTAGTGTCCAACGTTATCAAGGGCTGTCTCTTAGATCCTCGTTTTAAATCCAGTTGCAGAAATCATTTCTCAATCAGGGTCACGTCTGTATCGTTGGATGGACACTATTTATCCAACTTAATCTGGCACACCTCAAGCGGGTACCAGCACCCCCCCCCCCAGACACGGGGTGATTCTAGGAAGCCACCATAAAGGAATCTGGCTGGGTTCTGGATGGATGAAGTCTGTCACTGCCAGTTCTACCTACATCTTTGCTTGATAAGTTGTTAGAACTTCTTCCAGGGAGAAATGAGCATAGTTAAGTCGGGTGGTAGGAGGGCTGGGCGAAGAGGGGCCCCTCAGTGGTAGAACACTTGAATAGCAAAGAAAGAACAAGAGACAGCTTAGGAATCCCCACAGCCAGGTGTTAGCCACAGCTGCTACTGGGCCACCTGCTCATGGTGTCCTGCTTTGAGGGGAGCCCAGGATTTATAAGCTTTGCTTCTGGAAAGAATGCCATGGGCCACATGCTCCGTGGGCTGGGCTGAACGGTCCTGTGTCGGTCCGACCTCCTCCTCCAGAGTAGGGGGCTTGTTTGTTTCTCTTGGCCTGGCCTGGAAAATCCAGCCGCAGGACTGTGGTGCGTCTCACTGTTAATGTTCCAGAGTTTGCCCAGCCTCCCAGCTGGTCATGTGACAGGCAGAAAGGACCCTGAGTGCCCAGGGTCACTTTGAGCAGGGGAGGAAACTTCTTTCTAAAGTCATCAGAAAGTTATCAAATAGGAGTCAGGATGGTGGCACAACTCCAGTAACCCCGGCACTCAGGCGGGCGAGGGAGGAGCGGATTACTGTATGTCGGACGCCAGCCCTGGGGCTTACAAGTTTAAGACCAGCTTGGGGTATATACGGTTGTGAGCATGTGTCTCAGAGAACCAAATGGAGGAAGAGGAGGAGGAGGAGGCGGAGGAGGCGGAGGAGGGAGGAGGAGGAGGAGGAGGAGGGGAGGAGGAAGGACGGACAACAGTGATATCAGATGGGCAGTCTTGACCTTGACCTGTTTTTGGAGCGTGAGATGCCCTAGCAGAATGGCTTCTCAGATAGTAGCTGTACGTCTATCCAGGGTTGGATGGGAATTTCAGCCTTTTCCTCCTTACTCAAGGACAGGTTAGACTCTTGGTGAGTTTGTACTGAGCAATCAAAAGGGAGGGCGGGAGGGAGGCCGGGAGGGAGGGAGGCAGAGGGAGGAGGGAGGCAGGGAGGGCGGCAGGCAGGCGGATCTTTGTTCGTTCAAGCCCAGCTGGTCTACCGAGGAGTCCAGGACAGCTGGGCTACGGGAGACCCTTTCTCGAAAAGACCACAAAAAAAAAAAAAAAAAAAAATGCCGGCATGGAGGTGCACAGGGCAGGATTGTATGGGTGATGACCCCAGTGTCCCCAAGCCCCAGCCTCTGTCCGCAGGCCGTGTGTGAAGATAAGCCCAGGGTGGTCAGAGCCCTTGGCCACCGTGCTGCCCTCTGATCCTTGATCCTTGACTGGAATCCTGGCAGGGATAATTCTTTTCTTTGTTGAGTGATGGGGAGGATCCTCTGAGGTGTCAGATCCCTCTTTCACCCTTCCCTTCCCAGACTCTTGGTAGGTTTGAGGTGTCCGGCTGGGGCTCTCTGAAGAGGAAGAACTTCCTCCATCTATATTTGGACTTTGCCTCTCTCCCTGCCTCATCTTTGTTAATAACGTGGTCCCCTGTGGAGATCCAGGGCTGGAAGTCTGCCTGGCTGTTTACAGGGACTTCCCTTGCAGGCTCCCGCTAGGCTAGGAGATATGGCTATTTTAAGTCTTTCCTTTGGAGCCGCTTTTTGTTTTCTGAGTCCGGGCCCCCACTTTGTTCACCCATCTGTGCCTTCATCCCTTCCTCACCCTGTTTCCTCCTCCCCCCTACCTTCTACCTTACCCAGCACTGCCTTCCTTTACCCCGCAGCTGAGCCCTCGAAGAAAGTGATCCTGAAACAGAGACCCAAGGGGGAGGTGACCCCTGAGGTCCCCATGTTGGGATGGGGACAGGGGAGGAGAGGCTAAGAGCTGTTAGCTGCTGGAGCTCAGCCCCTGTAGAGCCCCACAGGACTGCAACCTGCTCCCCAGAACTCTTCCAGCTTGAAGTGCATTGAGGGGGCTAGCACACTGATGCTTCAGTTTGGGGAGGTTTGGGGTATGACCTCCCTCTTGCATCCTGCCTGGTTGGGCTACCAGGGGAGGGCACCCCAGGCAGAGGGAGAAGGAAGCAAGTTATCTGAAGTGAGGTGAGCTGAGGCGTGAGCAGCAGGTGTGGCCTCAACCAGCAGAGGCGGTCCGAGTGCACCAGCCTGATGCCCTCCCATGGCTGCACACTCACAGAGGGCGGTTAGATCAGTTCTGTGCCTGTACCCAGCCAGTCACTGCCACTGGCCGCTCCCACATCTAGGTGAGGTGCAGAGTTCCAGGCTGAGAAGTTTACTATGACCACCTCTGTCAGCCTCCATTAAGGTGCGCAGGCAGGCTGGCCAGCCCTATGCCACAGGATTAACTTAGGAAGGCCCAGAGGCTTTTGCTTTGCCTGGAACTGCCCCTTGTCCTTGCTTTATTGCCCAGGCTCCTGACCTGGATCCTGCTCTTTTGAAGGATGTATCACTTGGTGTGGATTCCTCTTTCATCATCCCAGGACCCTGTGCAGGGTTGGGAGTTACTATCTCCAGTTCCTGCTAAGTAGGAGGGTGGATTCCTCTTTCATCATCCCAGGACCCTGTGCAGGGTTGGGAGTTACTATCTCCAGTTCCGGCTAAGTAGGAGGGTGAGGCCCCCCGGGCAGCCCCAGCCCTACCAAGGCCAAGGGCTTGCCCAGTGCCCCGCCCCACACTTCTCAGAGCTGAGATTTGGGCCCAGGCCCTGGTTCTCAGAGGAGAATGAGAACAGGGTTGGAAGGAAGGCACAGCCAGGGGACGGTCTGTTCCGTGTTCACGGACTTCTCCTATAGGTGTGTTCTTTCCTGTGTGTCGGCCTCCCCACACTCTGGTGCCACCTACCCTGCTCCCTGGGTCCTGGCTACTGTGTCTTGGGGACAGAGCCCACCGTGCTGCTGTGGGGGAAAAGGCTGTTTGACCAGAGTGGTTGTCCGGGAGCTTGAGCTCAGGGTTCCGTGCTGTTTCCTCCCATGGGGCCTGCACATGGCTTTGATTCTTTGCAACACAGTGGTCTCGGGCTGGGGCAGGGCTCTGTGGCTTCCCTGGCTTTCCCTCCCCAGACCAGGCCAATCCAGTCTGTGCACCAGGAAGTGCTTGATCAGGTTTCAGGAGCCAGGAGAGGTTGGGAGAAGTTCCTGCAGCCTGCGGTCAGAGCAGGGGCCTTAACAATGGTCCCTTGTGCTTGCCACATTCCTCCTTAAGCAGGCCCAGACCCAGGCTGCTCCTGCTCGGCCCCCCCACGGGTTCTGGGAAGGGGAGGTTTGCATCTGCCTTCGGCCCCTTTGTGTGTAGCAGCTGAGACTGTAGGTGCTTGAGGGACAGGGGGAGGGGCTTATGCTCAGCCCTGGGTTTGGAAAAGAAGTAGGCTGGGATGTTTCCGAGAATCAGCATGGGGCTGTGTGCAAAGTTGTCCATGCCCAAGTTCTTAGCAAAGTGCTTCTTTCTATATATCTAATTTTTTTTATTTTTTTATGTGTATGACTGTACTGTCGCATGTAGGTCTGTGAACCCGTGTCATGCAATGTTGCGCGGACGGTCAGAAAGCAGGGGTGTTGGATTCCCCTCGGACTGGAGTCAAAGACGGTTCTCAGCCCACCATGTTGGTGCTGGGGAATGAAACCAGGTCCTTGCAAGAGCAGTCAGCGCTTTACACACTGATGGGCCACCTCTCCAGCCCCGCAAGGGGCTTCTTTAAAAAGTAGCCATTGGGCGGGACAGATGGCCTAGCGGTTGAGAGCGCCGACCGCTCTTGCAGAGGACCGGGTTCGATACCCCCAGCACCCACATGGCGGCTGAGAAACCGTCTGAAACTCCAACTCCAGGAGAACTCCAGCCCCAGGGGAACTCCGACGCCCACTTCTGGACCTCCGAGGCATCTTCAGCGACACGGGTGCACAGACCGCATGCAGACAGTACCATTCGTTACACATACAGAAATAAAAAAAAAAAAAAAACAAAAAAAAAAGTAGCCATTGTTTAGGGTCCCATTTAGGGCCCCCATGGGTGCTGTTCCTCATGCTTATGTCGGGAACTTTACTAAGTCATATCCCAGCCCTGGGTCCTGGAAATCTTAGTGAGCCACATTCAACACTGGTGTGTGTGGGAGGAGGCGGAGGAGGAGGAGAAGGAGGAGGAGGAGGAGGAAGAGGAAGAGGAGGAGGAGGAGGAGGTTGTCGTCATTCATGAACACCCTCTGCCGTCCCATCCTGGAGATAACTTTTTCTGCTCTGGTGGGAGTGCCTGTGTGCGTGCAAACTGCACATGGGGAATTAGGGTCTGTGCACACATCTTGGATCCTGCTATTTTGACTTAACATCCTCAGCATTTCTCCTCTTCCATGACATTATTTTTGATTGACACTTACAAGATTTTGCATATGGGTTTAGTGAAAGAAAATCTCCATACACCCGAATTCTTTGCAGTGTTGGCCATGTTTGTGCTGATGTGGATATCCCCGTATATAAATCTTCCTGTACATCTTGAGTATTCCCTTGGGAGACAGTCCCAAAAGTTGGCCATAAGCACAAGATTCTTCAACAGACTTTGGCGTGTGGCGGGGTTGGGGGGTTGGAGGCTGAGGAGGCTCAGGGAGCAGGGGAGGGGGGGAGAGATATGCTTTAGGGCAGATGGTAGAAAAGGTAGGCCCAGGCGGCCCTCTCCTGGTCTGGGAACTGGTGACACTCTCTTAGCTTCCAGGGGCAGTGTGGGAGGACCTTTTCCATCCAACCTGGCCCGTATTTACCTAGGAGAGTGCAGTAGCCCACATTTTGGGGTGAAGCTGGGGGGGTCCCCTGCCTGCTGTTTGGCTGACTTAACCCTGGAGCTTGAAGGGGAGGCCTTATTGTTCCCCTGCAAGACCCCAGTCACATTGGAGTCCCACATCTGCCAAGTAAGAACATGCTGGTGTCTGTGGCTACAGTGGAATGCCCTGTGCCTGTCCCCTTCTCCTCTAGAGGGCAGGGCGGGGTGAGTCAGGTGGAGGTACCTGCGGTCTGCCCAGGTGACCACACAGAAGGGTCCTGATACTGTTGCTCAGCTTCCTCTTCCCCCTGGTCCTCCTTTCTGCTCCAGTCGCTGCTGTCTGCCCCCAGTACTGAAGACAGGATGGCCTAGGCTTAACAACTCCTCTGACAGTTCTAGAGGTTAAAAGCAGGCTCCCTCCCCATGATTGCCAGGGAGGAGACTTCCTGCTTGTTCTGGCAGCTGGGGCCCTAGGCCTTCCGTGGCCAGGGGCTGCTGGTCTCCGCCTGTGCCGTCCTTGGCGTCTGTAGCTCTTGCCGTCAAGGACATGCTTAGTGTCCACCCCAGATCAGGATTTTCTCATCTTGATTCCATCTTGACCTTGTCCCACAAGGTCACTTCCATCTGTTCTGAGTGTTGTCACTTGGACAGGTCTTTTTTGGGGGGTGAAGGAGGGAAGCAAAGTCCACTTTCTAAGCTACTATAGAAACTTAGAAGAAAGTGGGGCCTCTTGGGTTGTTTGGGGTGAAGACTAGTATAGGTAGGTGCCCTCTTGTTCCTGAGGCTCACCATCAAGGTTCCGCACCCACCCACAGTTAGAGAGGTGTGACCACACCCCTAGTAAGAGAGTTAGTTTTGATTTTTTCGCCTTAACATTTCCCTTTCCCATCTTTGCTATTTCACTTTCTTGGAAAGGTTGAAAATGGAGTTTAAAATTATCCTGGCACTTTAGGTAACTTGTTCTTCTGGATGCCTTCTATAACCCCCCCTTTTTTTAATATAATACTTAAAAAAAATTTTTAAAAAAAAAAAAAAAAAAAAAAAAAAAAAAGTTGGAAGAAAAAAAAAAGAAGTTTATCTTTGTTTGTTGTGATTAGGAGAGAGGTGCCTTGCAAGTGGGGATTCAAGGAAGCTGGAGCAAGTGTGGCCTCGGGGACCTGCCCACAGTAGGAAAGTGCTTGTTTGAGGACTGTCCTGGGCCAAGCCTGCTCCTCCCCCTGTAGACCTTGCCTTCTGGATACCCTAGTACCCTGGGGAATGTGGAAATTTATCTGAAGAACCCCATATCTCTACCACTTCTTACTAATTTCTTATAATTTCCTTGGTCCGGTGCTTGTTTTGTGTTTTGGGGGGGATGGTCATGTACCCCAGGCTCTGCTGTGTAGCCAAGAATGGCCATGAGCTCCTGATATTTCTGTCTCTACCTCCTGAGTACTGGGTGTAGTCATCTGCCACCACACCTAGTCTATGTGGTGCTGAGGAGTGAACCCAAGGCTCCCTGTGTATTAGGCAAAAGCACCTATAGCAATAATTAGCCCCACCTGTATTTTTTTTCTTTTTATGTTTGAGGTGGGTTATGTAGACCAGGCTGGCCTCAAAAACTTGTGACACTCCCCTTGCTTCTGGCTTTTTAAGTGCTGAGGTTTTAGGCGTGTGCCACCATGATCCAGTGTGCATGGAGCAGTTGCCCTTCTGATGGTGGGAGGCTCTGCTCTGTTCATGGGGAAGACTCCTATTCTCTTGGGTCATGGGAGTGGGAATGAGGATGCTGGTCAGCAGACACCTGTTAGATACTAGAGCAGGTTCTGGGCATAGCAGTTAGCCAAGATGTATGGGCATATACATGCAAAGACACAAGTGTGTGAGACAGGAGCAGATGGGACAGATGAAGGCCATGGGATCCCATGACCGTGGGGGACTGAGGATGTGGGTGCTGCATATGTTTTGGCGCTTATTTTGCTTTGTAGCCAGCCTTCAACAACTGAGCCCGGAGGTGGAGCCCTGCCAGACTGCCGACACCAAGGCCCGCAGGTTCTGGCCTCGAGGGGGGGGGAGGTTTGGTTTCCCCCCCCCCCCCCCCCCCCGGTTCTTTTTTTTTTTTTTTTTTTTTTCTCTTACCAACCTGCGGGACGACGGGGGCTGGTCGCTAGCCTGTAAGGGCTGCGATTTGGGGTGACATGGTGCCACTACAGCCCTGGTAGTCTGGCACACTCCTTTGATCACCTTGCTTGCACACACCCCCCTGTCACCCCCCACTGCTTGGTGGGGCTGTAGGTGTTTTGGGCACAACCGCCTGCCGCTGGTTTTGCATGACGGATGCTTGTACTCCTGGATTATCACTTCTAGCTCAACCCTGCAAAAAAACAAAAAAAACCGCAAAGATTTGCAGGACGAGTTCTGGCAGACTGCCTGCTCTGGGCTGGGGTGGGTGGTGGTGGGGAGGGAACGGGACATAAGCCTGAACTGTATTGGAAAAAATGTATGAAATGCACAAAGCATCAATAAAAACTAATTTAATTAGAAAAAAAATAAAAATAATAAATACAAAAAAAAAAAAAAGATGGAGCCACAGTTTTATGAGTTTGAATTTGGCAAATAATAAAAAATGGCTGAATGGTTTCAGCCCTTGGAATATTCAACACAAGTCCTTGTTTAGACCAAGGAAATACACAAACATGCAAATAAAGATCACAATTAGAAAGATAATTATTCCAAAGAAAGAACACCCATTCTAATAAAGATAGGTCAAGGAGTAAAAAAGAGTTCTGAGTTATCAAACATGCAGTAACAAAGATTCTGGGCCTAGAGTCCATCAAGGGCATCCTCTGTGAGGACAGGAGAAAGCTTATCCATATTATATATTGGGAGAACTATTATCAGATGATTGTTTCCTATATAAAATGGAGAAATAAATTAGTGAGATAATAAAGCACTCAAGATTCTGGACGTTTTAAAATGTCACTGTTACACAGCTGAGGACAAGGCAAGACTTAACATTGGGCTATTGGACACATGGTAGACTGCAGACATTTTCCTGCACTACAATTTCTCTAGAGTTTATTTGTGAATGGAAAATATAAACACTAAATATCTGGAACATTGTGTATCTATGACTAAACTTGAAGTCATCAAACTTTCACCTATTTTACCTTTTTAAAATTTGTCAGTAAAACTAATAAAGATGCCAGAGGTTTTAGTGTTTCACATCCAGTTTTTTTCTTGGTAGGCATGGGACTGAGGGAGGGCCCACACATGGATCTCTCCTTAAGCTGTATGGCAGTGAAGATGAATTCACTCCCCCTTGAATGCAATAATCTGTTTCCATGCCTGTTGTGTGCATGAAGCTGAGGAAGGTATTGAGATATGCTGGAAGAAAAATAGATTCGGAGACTAAGAAGTGAGTCCTTAGCCTAGGACTTTTCAATAAGAAAATTCACCAATTTTAATGTTCTTAGCTGTATAAAGAGAATTGTACTAGACTACCCTAAATTTCCTAAAGATATTAATATTTTAGGAATTGTGGGAAAAATTAAATAATGTTTTTACTACTCTGGCCTAGATCTTCTTTAGACTAAACTATATACATAGTTATCAGCTCTGAGATAAAAATGTATGAGAATTATAATATGTATCAAAGCTATTTACATACTTATTTGAATACTTATTTTTTAATTTTTTATTTATTTTTGTATGTGTATGAATGTACTATCTGCATGTAAGTCTCGTACTTACATGCAGTGTCGCGCAATGCCGCAGAGGTCAGAAGAGGGTCTCAGATTCCCCTGGAACTGGAGTTCTCCTGGAATTGGAGTTACAGACGGTTCTTAGCCGCCATGTGGGTGCTGGGGATCAAACCCGTGTCCTCTGCAAGAGCAGTCTGTGCTTTTAAAAGCTAGGCTATCTCTCCAGCCCATTTGAATACTTATATCAATGTTTAGTTCTCTAGCTCTATCTATAACTGACTTGGTAACAATGAGATATCAAAGCAATTAAAAGGAGTCAGGAAGTCTTCTTGCTTTTGAGGAAAGGCATGTGAACACTCTAATGTTTATTATAAAGTACATATTTCTATTTATCTCTCACATTACAGGATGAGGAGAAGGATCCTATAAGTGATGAGTGGAGAAAATTACCAAATATATTATTTTAGTTCAATAACATTGCTCTTATCACAGTAGCCTTTTTCTTGCTACATTTCTTGTTAAATTCTCCTTAAGACTTTTAGCCATTTTGATCTTTGAGACTATGCAGAATAATTACCCACATAGCATCTAGCTAACTTTAAAGAATAATGTGACTACACTAACTTGCTGAAAATAATGTATGTGACAAAGACGAATGAGATGCTCCTTAAATCCGAAACACTTCTTTGTGACAAATCCTTTTGTCTTTCAAAGATTAATATTGAGGCTGATGAAGTATTTTAAGTGAGAACACTGAGCAAGCTCCATTGTAATTAGTTTCTATATTCTCATTAAGTCATGGGCCCCTTTAAACCCGCTATAATGTCCAGGCTATTTAAGGTAGTATGTCCTTCGAGGGAAAACAGTAATTTCAGAGTGTCCTGAATGTGCACAGAGATGTACATGGATGACCGTCAATGCAGGGGAATGGATGAATGGGAAGGAAAGGGCTCACTACAAGATTTTTTTCATCTTATATGATATATGTATGGTAATTTTATAATTAATATAAACATATATCATCTTGCCTAAGTGGTAAGGAGACTATTTTCTGTGTTGTTGTGCATTTTAATGAGCAATCCTTTATTCATTTTTTATCAAATATAAGCCATAGTCTACTACATCTATTATATGTGGATCTATTACATAGGAAGGCTTTAGAATTTCTCTTGATTTAATCTTGGAATGTCTTCATTATTGGGAATCTGGTCTTTTAAATTTATGTATTTATTTTTATTTTATGTGTATGAACGTTATACCTGAAAGCATAAGTGCAACTGTGCCATGTAGTCCCTACTGAGGACAGAAGAGGGCATAGGATCTCCTGGAACTGGAATTAAGGATGGTTGTTAGCTGCCATGTGGGTGCTGAGACTGGAACCCAGATTTTCTGCAATAACAGACAGTGCTCTTAGTTGCTGAGCCATCTCTTGAGCCCTTTTCTTTGTTTTAAATCATCTAAGTTTTACCAATTTTGATCAATTGTAAAATGCAATGGGAACATTGTATGTGCGGAGGAAAGATGAAAGACACTGTAACTGTTCATGATGTTTTAATCTGGGGCTCTCCCTGTGTTTTCACATATATGTTTGGGACGTTTGCAGGTTTCAATCATCTTGCTATAGAGTCTTGGTCAAATGTAATCCATTGTGTCTATGAGTTGTGTTTCTATTAGTGAGAAATAATTAAAGGGCAATTATAGACTGTATTTTCACTCCACATTGTTGTAACAAAAATGTGTGGTTCCTAGAGAGTGTGAACGATGTTTAGAAGTACACTCATCTTCACAACGGATGTCTTTCCAGGAACTGTCTTTTTGCACAGTCATGACAGCATGATAAATTCCTCTGTCTTCATTTTTCCCTGTGTAGTCTAAAGCAGTTCTTTGAAGGACTGCTACAGGAAAGTCACTGCCCGTGCTCTTATTTGTATGAGGGTTTGTGAAAATTGAGCCTGTTTGTTTTACTGCTTCTGCATTTTCCACTTGTGTTGACTCCGAGCTTTGTGGCATTTGTTCTCAGCATGGTTTCAAAATCTTTAGCTGAGCCATTCAGTGTTCTCTCCTCCCAAACAGAAATCGCTGCCTCTTTTGAACAAAGTGTTTGAGTTTCTAAGGGTCAAAACGGAGCTCACAGTTCTTGAGGATAACCTTCTTCAGAATAACTAGAAGCATTGGAAATATTTCTTCTCTCAAAAAATAATAACTGGAAATATTACGAAAGTATACATGCTGTTATACTGGCTGATAATATTTTTTTAAATCTTTAGTCTCAGAATGTACTTGTTACAAATGTCTATGTCCTTTGGAGAATTGTGTGGACCTGATTTTTGAAAGGATCAACAATAGGGTCCGAACTTCCTTTGTGTTAAAATTGCATAGCTGGGATTCAGTCCTGGTGTTTCGTTTAGATGTATCTAATGACAAGTACTCTACGAATGACAGCATTTGGATTGGATCCTTCCCTTCAACCCACATGAGAACACTGGCCCCGAGGCTCCTCGCTCAAGTTGATTCTTTTCCTTTGGTGTCTATAACAATTCTCCTCATTGCATCATTTTTTCCCCCCTTTGGACAAATATAGTGCAATGTGGTCATTGATTAAGATCTTATATATTAAACAACGATAAAAATATTTAAATTGCAGACCCTAGAGAAGTTTTTTTTTTTGCTCCTTCTGAATGAGACTTGCAATAAAAAAAAATCATGTGTTATGCAAATACTATGTTCAAAATTGCTCATGATCAAAATTCTCAAATGACTCTTATAAGAGAGCAATTTACTCAAAGAAGTAATTGGGAGAAAAAATGATATTTTTTTAAAAAAATGTTTTATTAACTTCAAAGGAGGGCAGTATCATAGCTTTGGAAGTAGACCTGTTTTGGGGCTGAAGAGATGGCCTAGCGGTTAAGAGCGCCGACCGCTCTTACAGAGGACCCGGGTTCGATCCCCAGCACCCACATGGCAGCCGAGAACCGTCTGAAACTCCAATTCCAGGAGAACTCCAGTTCCAGGGGAACTCCAGTTCCAGGGGAATCTGACACCCTCTTCTGATCTCCACGGCATTGCACGACACGGGTGCACAAACTTGCATGCAGACAGTGCATTCATACACATACAGAAATAAATAAAATTAATAAAAAAAATTTAGAAGTAGACTTGTTTAGACTTAATCCTGCACCCATGTATGCTAGAACACGTCTGGAGAAACCCCACAACTGTTTCTCTGGATTAGAAGTAGTGTCCATTTCTTTCTTTCAATATGTTAATGCTGTTAAACAACAGGCTTTTGCAAAAATTAGGCAGATTATAATGCTTCCATCTGTCTTCTAAATAATATTCACAGTGTTTTGCTGCATAGACCATGAAACTACATTCAGAGTTTAAAAATGAGTAACAAAAATCCTTAATTCCAGTCTTGCCAAAGGTATTGTTGACTTCTCCCTTAAAACTTATTTCATTTAATTTACTTAGAATTAACTTAATCGCTCTGGTTTGCCTGTGGAAATAAAAGCACTCTCATACTTCATGGGGGTGCTATGTAATTAATGTATTGAATTTGTGAATTAAATAATAGTGGAGTGCTCTGGGCAACTGAGGTATTTATATAATGGTTACTTTGTCCTGCATGTATGCACAAATCCTGTCCCAGGGGATTCATCAGGGTTTATTAGTGACTATTTAAAAGCTTTCTTTTGGTGCAAAAGAGAACTCACAGGACCAACTAAGCACGTTGGGCTGATATCCACACTGCATGGATACTCAGCTCTCTGAACTCTTCCCAAATGGTAAAATTCTAAGAGGCACCTCAACTGAAATACGTTCATGGGGTTAGACTATTATACACCAGATTCTGAGAGAATGTTTCATGTATAGAAATAAATACTGAAGTGGAAAATGTATTATTTTACATCATAATTACAATCAGGTCAGTCTTCATGTAATGATGGCAGTTCAGAGGTACAAACTGGATACTTTGTTAGCTCTAGTCTTCAAGCATATAAAATAGAGTCATTAGCCCATTGAGATTGTGTCAGCTGTGGAAACAAAAGAAAACTACACCTACAGACTGAGGGGAGGAGAGGATGGTCATTACCTGATAAGTGCTTCCATTTAAAAACAATTAGAAGGGTAGCAAGAGACAATTGTCCCAGTGTTATTTGACACAACAGGATAATTGCAAGCATTAGTGAAAAATTCCTAGGCATTTTAGCAAAACAGCATTGCTATTGAAGTAGGACACTTGAATTTGAACTTCAGCTAGGGATTTTACTTCAATTATTATTAGACCAAATATTTACCTTGTCCATACTTATTTCCTTCTTATGAAGTGGGATGATAGTATCTCAAAACATAGGACAGTTCTACGAGTTAGCATGATGCTTGATAAAATTTTGGATAAGTGGTGAAAAAATTTTAATGGATATGTAAGACCCAAATCAAGCCTTACCCTTGAGAGACCCCCAAGTGAGAGACACGGAGACAAGACAATGCCCCAGATGCATCTGGTGGACTCTAGCCTGGGGGAAAGTGAATGCTTAAACTTTGTCCAGAGTAGAAGTCTGGAATCAACTCTTATCTTTTCAAGTGCTGTTTCCTTATTAGTATTAAATAATTTAAGACACATTGTTAGCCTACATATTGACAATTCACCTTCACTTTGAAAATGCTCCACTTATTACTTAAAATAATCTTCAGAAATGATGTTTTACTATGTTTGGAATTATAAGTTATTAAGGTGTAAAAACCATAAATCAGATTAATTTGAACATTTTTTTGTAATTCAACAAATGATTTTGGGGGGAGTCTTTTTGAGACAGGGTCTCCCTGACCTGTAGCTCCGGCTGGCCTTGAACTCACTCTGTAGACCAGGCTGGCCTTGAATCCACAACGATCCACCTGCCTCTGCCTCCCGAGTGCTAGGATTAAAGGCAAGAGCAACAAATGATATTTGGCAAGAATAAGTAAACCTACTATGTAGTCACAAAGCAAGACTGTGATCTGCATGTACACTTTCCAGCTTAGTGTTATTTCCTGTGTGAGCCATTCAACTTATGAATTTTTTTTTTTCAGTGTCTCCATATAGCCCCACCTGGCCTGGTACTCACTCTGTAGACCACGCTGGCCTTGAACTCACAAAGATTCACCTGCCTCTGCCTCCCAACTGCTAAGATCAACTTATGAATATCTTATCAGCTCTCTGGAGGCCCTTTATCATCAGAACCTGACAAGTCTTGGCTGAGTTATTTACAAAATAATAGCAAAATTTAAACCATATAATGTGATATTTAAAAACATTTCAAGAAAGTCAGTATTTCAATCTAAAATATAAATGGATTAAAGCACAGATTTAATAATTTGTTACTTACATTCTGACTCCTTTTATGTTTGTCATTTGCATAATGAGTAGATATGTACATTATATATTTTTGGAAATATAAGAAAAACCTGTTCTATTTTCTAAGTTCACAAAAATTCTGGCAAAAATGCCAAGTTAAAATTTGTAGCTTACAAATATTTCTAACTTAAAAACTTCTTTTCTTTTACTGAACTCCTTTTTCCTTTTCAAGGATGACCCTAAACTTGATAGTCAGCTCAATGGATTGAGAGGCACATGGGAGATTTGTAAAACTTCTTCTAAGTGAGTCTTAGAAGACAGGATTAACCAAGGACTTAAGATTCTTCCTAAATATGTGTGGTGAGATCCAGAAGTCTTTAGATACAGATAAAAGAAAAAAAGAAGATAGTTTGAGAAGCCAGCCTGGCACAGACAACCTCTCATTGCTTCCAGTCTTCTCTGAGGAGAGCTGCTTTGCTACACCACCTGAGACCAGAGACAACAGAATGAGTAGATTGTGAACATAAATCTCTGAGTCAATATGAAAATTTCCTTCCGTCAAATTTCTTCCCTTAGGTATTTGTATCAGCAACATAAAAGTATATCTAATATACCCATTGCGGAATGTTTTACTTTTAAGGAATGAGTGTCTTAAGTCTCGAGCAGGCTAAGAAATTTGCAGTAGTGCAATAACCAACAGCGCAAGATTGCAGAGACGTGCCAAAGTCAGAGAAAAACAAGTCTAGAGATTATCAGTCCAGTGTCTGGTAAAGATAAGTCAGAAATTCCATTGACTGTGTGAGCAAATAGAAATATGCTAACCCCATATCAGCTAAATAATTATTGAAATAGAAACAGAAAAATATAATTGTTGAATTCTTAGTTTCTTAGCATGTATAATTCACTGAAAATTTAATCCATGACACCAGGAGTGGCAGCATACACCTTTAATCCCAGCACTGGGGAGGCAGAGGCAGGCAGATCTCTGTGAGTTCAAGGTCAGCCTGGTCTATACAGCAAGTTCCAGGCTAGCTGGGGCTACAGGAAGACCTTTTCTCAAAAACACCAAAAAAAAAAAAAAAAAAAAAAAATCCATGACAAGAGGATATTTTCTATTTTCTTGTCTTTTTTTTTTCTCCCTTTCCCCCTTTTAAGTGTTACTTCTGAGCAAAATTATTTTTCAAAATATAGGCTTTACATTTTTTTAGTGCTGATAATGTTAGTTGAATACATTAATTTTACATGTCAAGAGAGTGAAGTAAAGGGCTTTGTTAAAATGGCATAAAACAGATTTTAGTGAAATGAGTATTTGCATAGATGCATGTTTCCTATAATTCGAAAATTCAAACCTGTGGGCATTAAGAAGCACTTATAACTTCAATGACTTTGAACTCTTTAGGTGGGTTTGTTTGCCTTTCTCATTGATAACTAGATATAATGTTCTATTGTTATACCAAATTTGAATTAGTATTTGGTAATTGGAAATTAGTAGCAAAGAAAAAAGGAGTTAATAAAAGGTGAAAAAAGTCTAGATATTTTTTCAGTTATTATAATTTCATCGTTACATGTATTAGTTACAAAATAAAATGGAAAATTCTGTGATTTTACAAGAATTGATTCATCAATCTATTGGTGAATATGCATTCATTTCATTTATTCTACTTACTCATGACTATACACATAATTTGACAAATAGAGTGCTGTGTACAGTTTATTGAAAACAAACTAGCATTGCTATCTAGGATTGATGCCAAAAATGACTAAATTTTTATTAATGAGAAATAGCCTATCAATTTAAATTCTTTTTGTATGCTTACAAGCAATCCCATTCTGTAAGGCAGACCAAAAGGAATGGGTAAGGAACTCCAAAGAGAAAAACCAGATCTTAAGAGATCCTAATCTATCTCCAAACCCTAGAGGGAAAACAAATCAAGATCAACATATCTTCTGCAAGTAACAAACACTTGAGCTAAATCACCACAATCATTCCTGCAGGAAACTTTCTCCATGAAACATAAATTCAAGACAACCCACCAGATGCACATAAAATAAAACAACACAAGAAATAAAAACAATGAGAAGGTGAGTAGCAAGCCAGAGGATACATACTCTCCACGAGAAGTACAAAACACAACAAAGAAACTCACAAAACATGAAACAACACTTGACTATGAAACCCCCACAAGTTGACAGCTTGTCAATACCATCAAAAGTGAGATAGCTGAAATGCCAGAAAATTACTTCAGAGTCTTACTTGAAATAAAGATCAACAAGTAAATAGAAGACTCAAATAAATACCTAAGTAATTTAATTAAAGAAATTTTCAAATCAATTCAAGACATAGGCAAAAGTTGCCATAGTGAATAAAATAATTAGTAACTTGGAGGAAACATTTAAAGACATGGAAGAAAGGCTCAGTAAGGAAATTGAGACACTGAAACAAACAAAAAGATATTCTCGGAGTTAAAAAATCAGTCAATCAGAAAACATCAGCCAATGGATGATCAAGGAGAACAAATATTAGGGATTGGGAACAAGGTTGAGACAATAATACATACAGACATAATAAAAAAAAAAAAAGTAAGTGAATATAACCAAACCTTCCAAGTCTGCAATTAATTCAAGAATCAAACCCAAGAATTCATGGAATAGAAGTAGCTGAGATAAAAGGCAATTGGCTTAGACTAACTATTTTGTGAAATTATAGCTAAGAATTTCCCTACCAAAGGAAGGAAATAACCATTAAAATACGGGGAACATTTTGAATTGAAATGAACATGACCAGAGAAGAACTGCTCCATGAAATCTACATAAAATACCAAGCAAAGAAACAATGCTAGAAGCTTTAAGATGAAACACCAACTAACAAACAGAGGCAGAAAGCTTTGTATTAAATCAGATCTGTCATCAGAAACATTAAAAATCAGGACAGCATGAAATGAAATATTTCAAACATTTAAGATAAATCACTATCAACTAAAATTGTTATACACAAAAAATTGTCTATTGAAATTGATGGAGATTTATGAATTAAACACAAATCCAAGTTAAGGCAATTCATAAAAGCCATCATCACTGTTGAAAATTCTTAAAAGAATAGTATACACAGAGGAAAAATTGAGTTTCATCCAACACTGACAGGAGAGAAAGAAAGGATCTACCAATCAATCAGTTAATAAGAATGAACCACAAAGAAATCATAAGTTTGAACTCAAATGGCCTTAACTCACCCATCAACTCCTCACAACATTAAAAAAAAGTTCCAATTACCTTTTGGATCAAAAAATTCACATCACTAAAGATGACATCCAAAAACTTCAGAATCAAATGTTGGAAACCAAACTAACAAGTCAATGGAAATCACAATCAAGCAGCCTAGCAATTCTCATATCTGATAAAATAGACTTCAAAACTAGACAGAGGATATAAAGATATATAGTAATAAAAGGAACACTTACTCAGGATGGTATAACTATTGTGAATATTTATGCACTGAATCTTTGAGTCTCCATTTTCACGAAACAAATGCCAAAAAAAAAAAAAACTACATAAAATAAAAGTAAGAAAGGCCAAAAATCTCACCCTTGGATATGTATGTGATCCTAATTGTAATTTGGGCAAAAAAAAAACAAAAACCCAAAACTCAGAACTAAATTACACTGTTGATCATGGATATATTGGATTTAATAGATACTGAAAAATATTACATCAAAGAGATATGGAGTACACATTCTCAATAAATTATTTTCACAATTTCAATGGTGTTTTTCACAGAACAAAAAAATAATCCTAAAATCCATATGGAATGGCAAAATTCTTTGTGCATACAAAATAATTCTAAGCATAAAAAAGATATCAGAGAAATCATATCACCCAATTTCAAACTATATTATAGAAACATAGCGACAAATACAGTATGGTTTGAGGACAAAAACAGACAGGAAGACCAATGGGACAAAGTAGAGGACCCGTAAATGAGCCCGCGCTCACATGGCCACCCCAGGTTGACAAAGGAGCCCACACTGATACAGCCAACCCAGGTTGACAAAAGTGTCAAAAAACATGCATGGAAAAAGATAGCCTATTCAACAAGTAATGCTGGAAAAACTGGATATCCACTTGCAAATGGGTAAGATTAGATCCATATTTCTTACCCTGTACACAAATCAATACTAACTGAATCAAAGACCTTAATTTAAGCCTGAAGTGCTGAAACTCCCAAAGAAAAATATAAGGAAAATGCTTCAGGATAGATATATAAGTCAGAGATTTCGGAATAGAACTCAGATAGCACAGGAAAGAAAGGAAAGTAACAACAAAGTGAACAGACAGGCTACAGAATGGAAAAACAAAACAAAACAAAAAACCAAAACCAACTCTGTGGCAGCTGTACTCCAGACAAGAGGTTAGTATCTAAGCTATATAAAGAACTGTAAGCAACAAATACTAGTGACTGCCAATCAATAAATTTTTAATGAGCTGAACAGACAGCTCTCAAAAGAAGAAATACAGTTAGTTCATAATTATATTTAAAGTGCTTCATACTTTTAGCTATCAAGGAATTGCAAATTAAGTCTAATTTGAGATTCTCTCTTATCACATTCAAAATGGTTATTATAAAGAAAACATGCTTTTCTGGAGAGATGGTTCAGCAGTTAAGAACTGGGGAAAGCAGTCTTACACATAAAACAAAAACATAAGAGGCTGGAGAGATAGCACACTACTTATTAAGATAAGTGACTCCTCTTACAGAGGACCTGGTTTAAACTCTCAGCAAATAAATGATGACTAACACCTTCCTTAACTCCAGTTCCATTGGATCTAATACCCTCTTCTTCTGAACTCAGTGGGCACTGCACAACATGGGTACACTTACACTCATGTAGGCAAAAGACTCACAGTGGTAAAATTAAAATAATAAATACAATTTATAAATAGAATTTAAGAATGGACTCAAATGGAAGTTTTAGGCCAAAAAGCCATAAAGTCACACCAATTTAAACCAGCATAGAGGTCAGACACAGTGTGGACTAGCAGTCACATGGTGAGGAGAAAGAGGGAGCTTTAAAGAAAATGTAAAGTGACACAAAATGTGGCATCCCAGATCATTAAGGAAGCACACTTGGGAAAGAAGTAGACATGTAACTTTCTGAAGAATACAGGGAAGCAGGCTGACTTACAAAAAGTTACATGTCTATGGCTAGGTCCATAAATATTACATTGAAGGGCAGGGATTCTGGGCAGGAAAAGTGAACCATCTTATTACCCATTTAAGCCTTCCTCCTGTCTCTTTAGTATGACTTAAGGTGAGCCCGCCTTCCTAGACACAGTTCTGTGTGACACATAGGTAAAATAGCATTTTAAAAATGTGCTTTCCAATAATTAGATTTGCAGAAGATCAAGAAAGTTTTATTTTATTTAATTTTTTTATGTGTTTCCTACATAATTTTTCAGTCAGTCATAATCACCATTATACCTGTTTCTGCCTTGAGTGCTCCAGCGCCCCCTCTCCTGCCCCCAGGTCACACCTTCTGTCATTTGTACTAGAGTCCATTGTCCCAAATCACCCTCCCCACTCACTCCTCAATGCCAGCTCCTGCCCTGAACTCTATCTAGGCAGCCTATCTGGTCTCTTTTATAAAGAAGGTCAGGTCTTCCTCACCTGACCACCATAGACTGCCAACATTTCTTCAGCCACAGTTGGGCTCTGCTACCCATTTCTACTTTTCTGTGCTGGGCTTTTGTCCAGCTGAGCTTGCACTAGTCTTGTGCATGCTGATACCTATCCTGTAGGTTTAGTGATGAAGAAAGTTTTTAACTTGAGGATTGAGAAAAAAATTAGGAGCAAAATTAAAGAAATATGTAAATATGAAATAATAAAAGAATATATGCTTAAGCTGCGGTTCCATAAAATATAGAAGAGAATCACATTAATTGAAGAAACAATTTTTTTTTAATTTTTGAGTTTTATAGACTATCTCATTATAGATTCATAGGTGTGAGCTTGTGGGGACAAAGAGAGCCATACCATTTGAGTTAGGCATGGAGGGCAGCCACTTGGTAGGGTAGCTTTAGAGAAAAAGTGAAAGTTGCAAAGTACCAGAGAAATCATATTTATGCTATAGACAAAACATTAAAAAAAATGACAGAAAAGGAAAAAAAAAAAAGAAAACATTAGATTTTTCTGAGTCAGGACTTGGAAAGGTAGACAGAACCAACAGAATCTCAAAGCTGCTTATAGGGAGTATGTTGCCAGTGGGAATTCTGGGAAGAAGTACATTATCTTATTAAAGGGCTTAATGTTCTTTCTATTTCTTTAATGTCCCTACCTTCCTGAGGGTGTGGTCCTGCCTTTTTGAGGACTGTATCTTTTCCAAGGGGAATAATTCTTAAGGGAAACTTCATTAGTCACTTTTTGTTGCTATGATAGAACTCACCATGACTAAGGGAACTTCTAAAAGGAAGAGTTTGAGTCTATTATTGATTGTTCCAGGGAATTAGAGCCCCTCATGGCAGGGAGGCATGGTGGCAAGAGCTGGAGCAGAAAGCTGAGGTTCATATCTTCAAGTAGGCACAGGAAGCAGAGGGGGAGGGAGGAAGGGAGGGAGAGAGAGAGAGAGAGAGAGAGAGAGAGAGAGAGAGAGAGAGAAACTGAAGACTGGCAAGGCTTTGTGAACTCTCTAAGCCCACCCCCAGTGACATGCTTCCTCCAGCATGGCTGTGGTGTCACTCCACCACATGTAGAGGAGGATGCTCAATCCCCATCTGCTGGATTAAGGGAAAAAGGGAAGATGCAAGACAGCCTCCAGCAGCTGTCCTAAACTGTGGGTCCAAAGGCTGACAACCTTTCCACTGCCCACCTGTCTCTTCTAGCAACTACACCAGGCAATGCCCTATTGACACTCCCAGATCCTCCAGACTGCTGCCTGATTGGCACTCTACAGTCCATTTCCCAGACTGCCACCTGATTGGTGCTCTGCAGTCTAATTCCCACCCAGGCACTCACCACACATCACAGCTGGTGACCTGATAGCTTTCCTTCCAGCCCCACACCAGCTTCCCAAGTTGGTGGCCTGATTGGCCGTCCAACCCACATTTGAAGCTTTTCTTTGCCCTGGACTTCTTGGAGTAGAAAACGTTGTCAATATTTTCCTTTCAAAAGTTGGAGGCTTAGCTGGGTGTGGTCTTGCCCTCAAGGTACTCTTACCATTGTTTACTTGTAAATCTCTAGGCCTCTTCATAATCACTTTAATCTCACTCTTTCCATTGTTTACTTGAATAAAAAAACAACAACAACAACAACAAAACAGCAGATCTCTCTCCTTGGACCAGGTCCATGGCAGCTCAGGCAGGCTGGTAAGTGCAGTAGCAGTGGCCAGCAGGGTCAGCATGCACTTCAGGCTGCTGTCATGGGGGCAGTATGTCCAGGTGTTCTCAGCTGAGAGGTTCGCAGCGGCATCTCACAGTGGGTCCTGGGGGGGAGGGGGGGAGAGCAATGTCACTCTACACTTCCCAGCTTAAACAGGCCTCAGCTGGGCATGTGGGGTGCACTGGGTCTCAAGTGCTAATCTTAGGCTTGTTCCTAAGGTCCCCCCTGCATAGCAGGAGACTACCTAGGCCTCTCCTTAATCAACTTTAATCTTATCAAAGCAATCCTCTCCTTCAGCACTTGCCTTGGCTTCAACATTAATCTTCCTAGTACACTTTTTTTAATCCAAACTGTAGGTTCTGCATTTCTTTCTGCCCCATTTACTCTTTTTCATCATAGATCTGTATAATATTCACCATTAATAGCCACTGTGCCATTTCTACAGAAGGTTGTCTTGAAAGAACTTCCACCAAACACATTAATCCACTGCTTTTCAACTTAGCCTCAGGTAAATATTTGGGCTGTGGGCAAACTCTAGCCAGACTCTGCCAAAATATCCCAATTGCTGCTTCAGTCCTGCCATGAGCATGGGCTAGCATGGGCTAACTCCAAAGGAATCCAGGACACAAATATTATAATGCAATCTAATTTTACTAATTCCCACACAGGTTAATTCTATAATTCTAATTCTGTCCTGTCCTAGCCCATCTCCCCAAGGCCGCTCACCTACATGGCATTCTCTTAGCCTCTTGGAAGTGATGGAGGGGGTCCACACTAGGGAGTTCCAAGAAGCTGGTTGATTGGCTGAAGCAGATCTCTCTCCTTGGACCAGGTCCATGGCAGCTCAGGCAGGCCGGTAAGGGCGGTAGCAGTGGCCAGCAGGGTCAGCAAGCACTTTGGGCTGCTGTCATGGGGGCAGCATGCCCAGGTGTTCTCAGTTGAGAGGTTCATGGTGGCATCTCACAGTGGGTCCTGGGCGGGGTGGGGGGGGTGAGATCAATGTCACTCTACACTTCCAAGCTTAAACAAGCCTCAGCTGGGCATGTGGGGTGCACTGGGTCTCAAGTGCTAATCTTAGGCTGTTCCTGGGGTCCCTGCTGCATAGCAAGTGGCTTCCTTTCCTGTCTGGAGTCACGCCTTGATCAAGGCAGGGGACCCAGGGCTGGTTATCAGGTCTTTGTGTCTGTGCTGCCTCTGGCCACCTAATCAATTGAGTATGGTCAATCTTTTGGGCTCTGTTAAGCCCCTCTGTGGCCCACCTAGTGCTGAGTACTTATCTCTACAGCAGCCCTAAGCTGCAGCAGACCTCTTGCTGAGATAAGTTTAACATTTGCTAATATCTTTAAGGTTACAACTTTTCACACATTATCTACTGTTAGTTTCATCCTAACTACTTCTAATTTACACAACTTTGACATGCTAACTATGCTCCTAACAGTCCTTATTTTCCTCTGAAACTACATTTTTTTCTCAGCACAGCTTTCTTCCAGGCACTGACTAGAATGTCCAATGAAGATCTGCTTACAGCAGTCAAAAGTTTTTCTAGTCTAAAGTTTCTAAGTCTTCCACATTTCTCCAACCACCCACATTGTCAGGTTTTTCACAGCCAACAGCCCATTCTTGGTACCAATTTCTGTATTAGTTACTTTTTTGTTGCTGTGATAGAATCACCATGACCAAACAAGTTTCTAAAAGGAAGATTTTATTTGAGCTTACTGTTGATGGTTCCAGGCATGGTAGCAGGAGCTGGAGCAGAAAGCTGAGGTTCACACTGTGAAGCAGGCATAGGAAGCAGAGAGAGCAATGGGAGACTGGCAAGGCTTCTTGAACTCTATAAGCCCCAGTGATGTGCTTCTTCCAGCATAGCTACACCTTCTAAGAGTTCCCAAAACAGTGGCACCAACTGGGAACAAAATGTCCAAATACTTGGAGCCTATGGGGGACATTCTCATGTCCCTAACCAGAGGTAGATTCTATTATTTAGGTTAAAAGGTGATAGCTTGCCCTTAGTGGGCTTTCATTACAACTGTAATATGCCCTCCTCTGGCATTTCTGGCCTCCCGCCAAGACTGGGCAAGGGTGGTTTTTCAGTCTGTGGCTAAGGATATGCCCTTATCTTTAAAATGCCTGCTACTTTCTAACTCCTGTCCTCATCATTCCCTCTTCTAAAAATGTAATCTAGCAGGGCATGGTGGAGGATGCCTTTAATCCCAGCACTCAGTAGGCAGAGGCAGGTGGATCTCTGTAAATTCAACACCAGCCTCGTGTACATAATGAGTTCCAGGCCAGCTGAGACTAAAAGGGAGTCCTTATCTCACAAAGACAAAACAAAACAAAACCAAAATGAAACAAAACAAAACAAAACAAAACCAAACAAACTAACAAAAAAAATGGTAATCTAAATGTCATTTAGGGTATCAGGGCAATGACTGGATCTGATTCCTTCCTGCTCTTTAGGCTTATCCAGTTGTTAGACAGAATACCTTCCAGTGGGCCTATCTAAGGAACGTTGAAAATGCATCAGTGTTTGGATTTCTACAACAACCAAGTGTATGGAGGAAATAAAGTCCTTGACTAATCTCAGGATATCCAAGGGAGGGAGAGGTAAAGTCTAGAGTTATTTATTTTATAAGCCCTAAGCAGGAACCCAGGAGATCACAGAACAGAGAATATTTTTAAATGTTCAAAGTCCATTAGAATCTCTTAGCATTTATCTTTAAAATTAGAATCAAATCAAGAAACTATGCTACATCTATATGATGGAGTAAAGTATCTAAGTATTTAATAAAGCCATCATAATGTTACATATTTTAACAGGTTTCGTTCTCACCCACAGTTTATTGTCCATCACTGTCCACAGAGTCTCTTTTGCAAGTCTTCTTTGCCTAGTACATCTGCATGATGCCACATTCACTAGCTCTAGCTATTGAGACAAGGAATAAGGTATGTGCTCAATTGAACACTGGTCCTTATGATTTATTTGCAGAAATCACATTATCTTTATGGATCAAAGCAAGTTGCATACTCATTAATTGTTTCAAGGAAAGTGAGAAACAATTCTAGAATACTGAAAGATGAGAAGGGATGGGTTGGAGTGTGGATAAGCATCCTTATGCACATCACTCTAGGTGATTTCCTTCACTGTTTATCAATCACCAGAGATCACAGAAAACATGATCATTCAAAAAATAATGTTAAAGATTTCCAAGGTTGTGTCAGGTAGAAACAGATTTAAGTAGCTTGTAACAGAGATCCAATTTCAGTGATTCAAATAAAAATAAATAATCTTTCCTACATATGTCAAAAATTGATTGCACTGAGGATGACACTTTCATTTAAAATCATAACTTACCCAGTTATTTCTGTTTTGCTACTCCAGTTACTTAGAGAAGAAATACTTTAAATGACTTTGTTTCTTGAGATATAACTTGTATCTTAGCAATCTTATCCATTCACAGTACTCAGCATAATTATATTTAATGTATTTACACATATATTCAACTTTTATCATGATCAAGTTCAGAGTATGTTCAAGTGGAATACCACTCCCTCAAATAGAAGCCATGTACTTTCTGACTACTTAATCCCTTCCCACTTTGGCCCCATTCACTGTGTAATGACATATTTCCATGTTTGGAAGTTTTCATATGAATGGATTATGTAATAATTTTTAAATTGACTTTATTTACCTAGCATGTTGTTTTCAAGGTTCAGCTATTAAATATTGTATTTGGGTCCTCCGTTTGAAGTTGGGCCCTGATTCATGATATAAAATCCAAGAAAGTGAATCAAAGGCCTAAATGAAAAGTTAAAGTTACATAAATCTTAGAAGAAAACAAAAGAAAAATCTTCATGAATCGTATTTGCCAAAAGATTCTGGAATACAACAACAAAGCCAGAGCTACACAATGAAATAACAGGAAAATATAACACATCAAATTTCGAGTGTTTTGTAGTCAAAGACCATGGTCAATAGAATCAGCAAAGACACCACAGGATGGGCAATAACATGTACCAATCATGTATAGGAAGAAAACTACCTTAAAAATATGTGACTAAACCAAACAACTAAACAGTAAAAAAGACAAAGTTCAACTTAAAAGTAGATAATTTATCTGAATAGATACTTTCTGAAATAATACATGCAAATGTTTCATAAACACATGTACTTTTTGTCAGCCACATTAGTAATTAGTCAATTTGAAAATATAGATCACATTGAGATCCAATTTTACAATGACTATGACGAAAATGTCAGAGAATAAGCATTAACAATTATTTGGCAGCAATTTTATAGAGACAGAGAAATTCAGTTCATAGATAAATACGATTTTTCCAAAAGAAGAGTCATTGAAAGAATTTTAGTTGTCATCTATTTTAATGAAAAAAAAATGAAGTTCATCTAAATCCAGTGAAATAAAAAAGTCAGTTTTTCATATAATAGATAATTTATGATACTATGATTTTTTAGAAAAAAATGAGATATAATGATAAGTTAAAAGTGTCACTTGACATAGGCTTAGGAAAAGACTTTCAAAATCAGCAGCTAGACAGGAAACAAAGTAGATGATTGACAAGTGGGACCTTATAAAACTCAAAAGGTTCTGTACAGCAAAAGAAATAATCAGGGAAGTGAAGAAAAACCCACAGAGTGGGAAGAAACCTTCACTGCTGATACATCTGACAGAGCACTGACTTCCAGAATATATAAACTACTCAAAAAAACAAAGAAGTAAGAAAACAAATGACTCACTCAAAAGATGGAGTAAAGAGCTGAAAAGAGTCAACTCTCTCTGGAGCTGTTTTCTTGGACTCTGGTCAATTCTGGCTGTTTCCTTTCATGGGCTGAACAGCTCCAGAGAGAGTGGACTGTTTTGCTTCTCATCCATCTGTGCCCTGTTTCTAAGCCTTGGGAACAATCTGCAGAGGAGGGGGCGTGGTAGAATGTAAGGGCTGCGATTGGGGTGAATGGTGAAACTACAGCAATGTAGTCTGGACACTCATTTGATCAACTTGATTGAACATACAACCCCTCACCCCCCGATGGATGGTGGGGCTGTGGGGGTTTGGGCACAACAGCCTGCAAATTGGTTTTACATGAAGGATGCTTGTAATCATGGATTATCACTTATAGCTAAAAAATGAAAAAAAAAACTGAGAGAAAGATGCAGAACAGTTATGGCAGAATGTATGATCTGGGATGGTGTGGGGGTGGGGGGGAAGGGAATGGGAAATATGCCTGAAACTGATTGGATGATGTATGAAATGCAAAAGCATACATAAAAATAAAAATGTTAAAAAAAAAAAGAACTGAAAAGAGACTCTCACAGTGAGAATACGAGCTTGGAAGAGAAACATCTTAAAAAAAACGTTCAACATCATACGTAAAATTAAGGATGCAAATCAAACCCTTTAAAAGATATGATTTCTCACTCTGATAAGTCTGGCTAGGATCAGAGAAAACAAATGGATACCAAAATGCTGGAGAGGGTATGGAGAAGGGGACACTCATCCACTGCTGGTGAGATGCAAATTTGTATAACTTATGGAGGGCAGTGTGGGAGAATCTTAAAAGACTCGAATGAACCTCCACCCTGACCAGCCATACCACTTCTGGGTATATACCCACAAATGCAATCCTACCAACAAAAGATACATGACAAGGCCATGATTTATTGCAGCTCTCTTCACAATAGAGAAGGTCTGGAACACTCAAGTTGCCGACCTGTAGTCCTGATGAGTGGAAGAGGAAAAATGTAGGTAATTTACACAATGGAGTTTCTATTGGAGTGGTAAAAGAAAGATGATGTCCATGAATTTGCAAAGCCAAAGTTGGGATGGAACTGAAGATAATATTATGTTAAGTGAATGTAACGTACATTCCAGAAAAACAAAGAACAAATAGTATCCCTCATCCTTGGATGCTA
>VZQC01005118.1:1117183-1154740 GCA_009823505.1 Rhizomys pruinosus
CATTTCCCTGGGAGACAGAAAAAGAAAACTTTAAGATCACAAAGTAAAGGTTATTTTAGTTATAAAGTAATAATAAAAAAAAAAAGCCACAATCTCTCAGTTCAAAAAAGGTTTTGTTCCAGACTTGTGCCTGCGGTTTTGTGACCATTGTCTAAACTCAAAGATGTATTATGCTGTAATCTGCCAACCATGACCCATGACTATGTACTTTGGTTAATGTATGAAAATTGAATTGTTAGTAACCTGTCCAGTAGTTCTGGAAAGTTTGCCAACTCTCCTTGCTGTTTCTTCTTGAATTTACTATAAAATCACTGCCTTGAGCTCAATAAAATTGCTACAGATCCAGAAAATCTTCTTTTAGTTTTTCTTCTGTACGCCATTCACCGAACCTGTGTTTTCCTTCCAAGAGGACTCTGTTGACCCACGATTAGAACACGACCCCCGGTGGGCTAGTCAGTGGCAGGTGGCACCCGAACAGGGACCCTTGTACAGGTAATCTTTTTTTTTTTTTTCTCTTTCCTTTTTTCTTCCAAAACACAGGAAGGTTCTCGCCAGGGAGCCCGGGTCTCGCTGATAAAGGATCATAGGTTAAGTGCGAGTAATTGTTAAAGTCATGGGGCATGGTGAGTCAAAGCAAGGAAATATGTTTCTTTCTGTATTTAAACTATGATGGCAGAGAGAGGATTAAAGGTCTCAGAAAAGGCATTAAAGGATTTCTTAGATTTTATTAAGAAGGTCAGTCCTTGGTTTCTGGTGGAGGGCACTCTGACTCTATCATTATATCTATACCTATCAGGAATAAAGCAAGGAAATGAAGAAGCTTATCAGGAGTTTGTTTCTAGGCTTGAGGAAGCTATTCACAAAATGTTGCCACAATCAGAGGGAACAGAAATCTTGCTTAAACAGTTAGCATGGGAGAATGCTAATGCTCTCTGTCAGGACCTCATAAGGCCCATTAAAAAGACAGGGACTATACAGGACTTTATAAATGCCTGTGTTGATGCCTCACCAGCAGTGGTCCAAGGTATGGCCTTTGCTGCAGCAATGAAGGGACAGACTTATAGCGCCTATGTAAAAAAGACTTAAGGAGGAGGACAAGGATCCTCAGATCCCACATGTTTTAAATGTGGAGAGACAGGACATATGCAAAGGTCCTGCCCTAATGGGGGAAGAAAGAATAAGAATCATAGAAAAGGACCCCCTCCTGGGTTGTGCCCTAGATGCCAAAAAGGCAAACATTGAAAGAGTAAATGTAAATCAAAATTCCATTAAGATGGGACCCCTCTTTCAGAAGTGGAAGAGGTGAAAAATAAAAAGGATACAAAAATCTAGATTTGGGGCAGCCTCTCAGCCCCTCTTTAGAAAGAGAGGAGAATGAAGGAGCCGATCAAAGATTAAATCCTGAGGCTCCTAAATTTACTATCAGAAATTATTAGGCAATATCAATTGAATTAGGCCTTATTTAAAAATCACTACAGGAGAACTTAGCCCTCTGTTTCAGATATTACATGGGGACTCAGATCTGAGGTCTCCCAGGAACATGACACCAGAAGCCTTAAAAGCAGGCAGAGGCCAAGCTGCAGAAGCTGGATCTGACTCCAAAAAAGATGCCGACTTGGACTCAACTGAGACACCTGACAAAGGAAGCAAAGGAGTTCGTGACCTCTCAGCAGAAACCGCTGACGCCTGAGCTTAGTTTTCTTGCTATTTTGTCTTTAATTGCAGCTCAGTCTACTGTCACATATGGGGAAAGTTATTGGGCATATATACCAAAACCCCCTCTAATTCATCCTGTGGGCTGGCTTGACCCAGATCATATAAAGGTATTAACTAATGATACAGATTTACTTGGAGGAATGCAGGACTATGATGAGAGACCAAATAGTTCTGCTCTGTTAAATTTTGAAGGGAGATCAGACTCCCCTCCTATTTGCTTAGCTTTATATGGTTACCCTCCTTTAGGGTGCCTGCCTGTAAATTATCGGATCTTTCTTACTGATTCACCTGATCCATCACCATCCGATAAAAAATTTGAACCAAGGTCCATTTGAAAATTACAAATAATGACTTTGGGATTTCGTATTAATAATGAGACTTTTCAAAATGCTCCATTCATGCCGCTCCCCGTGTGTACTAAAAAATATAGAGACATAAATCAATTTTGGAATGGTAATTCTAACACTCATCCCCGATGGCTCTCTTGTGGATTTAAATATATACCTGCTTCAAAGCATACCCCAAAAGGAACTAATTTGGAAATTTGGGATTTCTCTATCTCATCAGGAGGTTATGATTATTCTCAATATTTTAAAAGACTAAGTAACACGGGTCTCATAAAATATAAAAATTATACAAATAAAGATAACACACAAAAATTACAGAGATGGTTTTCTCCAGGATATGTAGAACCAATTTGGGTTGCCAGGGACCCAATTAAAAATCTCACTGCCACTCATTATGATCTTTTTAGACTTGCAGCAAGTGCCAACATAATATTACAGAAAAAAACCCACTGATAAAGCTCTCATTCCCTTGGTTACCCATGCTTGTGTATCTTACCCTTTTGCTATATTATTAGGATCCAGACTTCAAGTAAATATTGCTCATGTTGGTAATTCATATCTTATTAATTGTACTGCCTGTAAACTTACTAATTGTATTAATTCTGGTATGGATAAACAGTATCCTGTAATGATTTTAGTAAAGAGACCACCATATGTAATGCTTCCTGTTGACCTGCAACAGGATCCTTGGTATGAAAATACTGCTTTGCACACTTTAGAAACACTTAATGCTCTCTTAAGACCTAAAAGATTTATAGCTACTCTTATTTTGGGTATTACTGCTCTTATTGCAATTTTAACTTCCTTTGCACTTTCAACTACAGCTTTGGTGAAGGAAATACATACAGCTCACTTTGTAAATGAAATGAACAAAAATATTTCAGTTGCACTTACAGAACAATCCATTATAGATAGAAAGCTAGAGTCAAAAATAAATGCTTTAGAAGAAGTGGTTTTGGCCCTTGGACAGGATATAGCAAATATAAAAACCAGGATGGAGACCCGGTGTCATGCCGCCTTTCAATATATTTGTGTCACGCCTTTACCTTATAATGCCTCAGAACAATGGGAAAAAGTTAAAAATCACCTTCAAGGTGTTTGGAAAGATACTGATATTACCCATAATTTGGATGATTTGCAGAAAGGCATCGCTGCTCTGAGTAAGGCTCATTTGGATAATGATAAATTAGAAGCTCTGGCATCTGGCCTTGAGAGTGGAATTAAAGCCCTTAATCCATTAGATTGGACACAATATTTTATACTCATTGGAGTTGTATTACTTCTCTTTGTTATGGCTGTACTCCTTTTTCCTTGCCTTTTCAGACTCATGCTAAGATCCATCCACTTGGTTAAGCGTGATCTGACGGAGCTGCATCTTAAAAACAAAAAACCGAGAGCTGTCACACCAACTCCAGTGTCGCTTGCGTATGAGCTGTGACGAAAGTCATATTCGAGGCAGGCGGGGGAGCAAAGTCCTTCGGGGCCTGACCCCCTGGAGGTCCCTGACAGAGTGCTCGGCCTTGACCATTTCCCGATATGCTCCTAAGATGTCACGCTTCCTTGGTGCTGGGCTTGGCATGCTGTCTTTCTTAGTTACAATATACTTTCTAAATACAACAAAGTCCTCTCTCAAGTTTAATTAAATGTTCCTTATAGACAAAGGACAGAGTTACCTAGATGTTCCGGGAGTTGGCAATAATAGCCAAATACCTCCCCCAGTTCTTGGCCATTCTTGGAGCAGGAACTTTCTGTAAATCTTAGTCAAATTAAATATAAAAATATTTTTGAGTACGACCCTCCTTTCTTAAAAGCTCTTGCAAAAATTCATTGGAAAAACAACATTACATTGGGTGATATCATAGACCAATTACAAAATAATAAATTGTTTGAAGAAAGTTCAAAATAGGATAATCAGGTAAAAATGATGTTTTATATCATGACTGTTACTGAGTAAAATGGGAATTCCAGTGGCAGTTGTGTATGACGGGAGGCATTATTTAATTAAAGGCAGATGGTGGGCTCCTCCTTTAAGAAAAAATAACATGCAAAGGGTCCCTGATTCTCCCCCTCCTTTCACAGGAACATATAATGAATGGGAAGATAGATGGGTTAATATAGATGGGCAGTGGGTCTTTTACTATACTTTAAACTTCATGCAAAAATTGCTAAGAGCTAGGCCTCCTTGGCGCTTGTTAACCCCACAGCAAAAACAAACTATTATTAATTAAATATACAATAGTAAATGGTGGCATTGCACACACTGTACCAAAGCAAGACATGTTGAAAAATTGACTCCGGGTGCATTACAATTGGCCTGAGCATTTCCCTGGGAGACAGAAAAAGAAAACTTTAAGATCACAAAGTAAAGGTTATTTTAGTCATAAAGTAATAATAAAAAGAAAAGCCACAATCTCTCAGTTCAAAAAAGGTTTTGTTCCAGACTTGTGCCTGCGGTTTTGTGACCATTGTCTAAACTCAAAGATGTATTATGGTGTAATCTGCCAACCATGACCCATGACTATGTACTTTGGTTAATGTATGAAAATTGAATTGTTAGTAACCTGTCCAGTAGTTCTGGAAAGTTTGCCAACTCTCCTTGCTGTTTCTTCTTGAATTTACTATAAAATCACTGCCTTGAGCTCAACAAAATTGCTACAGATCCAGAAAATCTTCTTTTGGTTTTCCTTCTGTACGCAATTCACCGAACCTGTGTTTTCCTTCCAAGAGGACTCTGTTGACCCACGATTAGAACACGACCCCTGGTGGGCTAGTCAGTGGCACAGGTCCTAGAACTAATCTACCACTTATTTTCAGACTATGGATTTTTGGTATATGATGGTGGACATGAATACATTTTACAGTGTAACATGAAGTTAAAATGGAAAAAAGGTGAATCAAGAAATAGGATATGGAAATAACAGTTTGTTTTCCAGAAGATACAATTTTAGTATAGGTGTGATGTATCAAGCTGGTGTAACTTAGCCTTTTTGGATGCTTAATGACCATACTCAATACCCATACCATTTGGCTGAGGGACCTAAGGGATAACTTTGTTCCTTGCCCTCAGAGGTCAACTAAGTCTCAGGGGAATATGCATGGGGGCATCTGCTGAAATGTCCTGCAAATGTGAGTCACCAGTTTTCCCTGTGCAGGGAGGTCTTAGAGATCCACTAATGGGACTCCAGCCAGTGTCCAGTATATAAAACGGAAAGTCTGCTCATGCTTCAAAAAGAGAAGCCTGGTCTAGCAAGACCTAACTGTGTCCTTGAGTGGATGGAACTGGTGGTTGAAAAAACCAAAAGGAGCCAGGGGCTCCCCTGCCCCCAAAATATCCTAGTGACCCTTGAGGACCAGATCCTCAGCTGACCTTGAGAAAACAGAAACTTTCGTTAATCTGGGCTGACTGTGTGGCCTTAAACATCCAAAAGGAAAGTATAACCAGAAATAAATAATCAATAAGGTCTGAGAAATTGTATTTCAGACATAAAACTTGAGAATCCTTCAAACCTTCAATGCCAGGTGGGGACTACTAAGATATCCAGCTTGTATACTGAGTGGCTACTGGTATCTCAGCCTCTTCAGAGTGTAGACTGCCGTTGTTTGATTACCCATGCTATGTCATGGAGGCCAGTGCAGGAAGATTAAGACAGAACATACGCTTGCTGGACGTCATTTGGGTGACCATGGAGGGGAAGGACCCCAGTGTGGAGCACAGGGTCAGGATTGATGATTGTTTGGGTTTGCCAAGGAGGAACCTTCAAGCACTTCCTTGGGGAAAACATGGCATCTTTTGGTAAAAAAAGATAAAGAAAGAAAGAAAGAAAGAAAGAAAGAAAGAAAGAAAGAAAGAAAGAAAGAAAGAAAGGAAAGAAAGAGAGAAAGTCCTCCAACTCAGGTGATATGTGTATATATATATTTATATATGTATATATGTATGTATGTATGTATGTGTATATATATATATATTGATGCAATACAAGTTGGAGAAAAAATGGAATTTCCATGTTAAAACATCACTGTATTTTCATGCTTTTTTGATACCACAAGTTTCATTTGTGTTATTTTGATGCTATGTATACCCTAAAGTTCAACTTAGAATTAAAAAAGAGAAGGTAAAACAAACAAACAAACGATAAAATGTAAGATGGGTGTGGTGGCCCATGCCTTTAATCCCAGCATTCGGGGAGGCAAAGGCAGGCCTCTTTCTAGGATGCTAGGTTTGGGGGTGGTTTGTACTTAGTGATTCATAACTAAAACAGGGGAGAGATTTGAAAAGATGCTTTTGGTGGGGGACGTATTTCCAAAAGCATTAGAAAAGCAAGGATTTGGGGGCTGGAGAGATAGCCTAGCTGTTAAAAGCACCGACCGCTCTTGCAGAGGACCCGGGTTCTATCCCCAGCACCCACATGGCGGCTAAGAACCGTCTGTAACTCCAATTCCAGGAGAACTCCAGTTCCAGGGGAATCCGACACCCTCTTCTGGCCTCCGCGGCATTGCACGACACGGGTGCACAGACCTGCATGCAGACAGTACACTCATACACATGCAAAGATAAAATAAAATAAAATTAAATTAAAAAAGCAAGGATTTGCTGTGCATAGTGGTACACACCTTTAATCTCAGCACTTGGAAGGCAGAGGCAGGCAGATCTTTCTGAGTTCAAAGCCAGCCTGGTCTACATAGTGAGCTCTAGGACAGCAGGGGCTACAGGGAGACCCTGTCTTAAAAAGACCAAAAAAAAAAAAAAAAAAAAGCAAGAGTAAGGAAGGATTTACGGGTACTGATAGGGGAAGGGGGAGTTGAGGTTGTAGTTCAGTGATTGATCATATGCTTAGAATTTATGAAGGCCTGCAGACAATCAAGGGGAAGATATTTATCCCACTTAAGAGAATCCCTGTGTGTGAGGGGGGGCTGGAGCTAGAGAGATGGCTCAGCGGTTAAGAGCACTGACTGCTCTTGCAGAGGACCCAGGTTTGATTCCCAGCACCCACATGGCAGCTAAGAANCATCTTTAACTCCAGTTCCAGGGAAATCCAACACGCTCTCTGAACCTCCGTGGCATTGCACGACACCGGTGCACCAACCTACATGCAGACACCACCCTACAGGCAGACAGCACACTCATACCACATAAATAAATAATACAAATAAATAAATAAATAAATAACATAAATAATAAATTTTTAAAAATTAAAAAGAAAAAGAAAGTCCGGGGGCTAGAGAGATGCTCAGCATTAAGAGACTGCTGTTCTTGTATAGGACCCAGGTTGAGTTCTCCACACACCCACAGGGCGCTAACAACCATCCCTAACTCCAGTTCCCGGGATACAACACACGTCTTCTGCTCTTCTGACCTTCTCGGGCACTGGGTGACACTGGGGCACTTAGATGAAGTAGGCGGTACAATTTATCATGTAAATAGAAATAGAATATTTTTTTCAAAAGAGTCTCTGGCTGTTATGTACACCTTTAGTCCCAGACAAGGAGCAGAGGAAGGAAACAAGCGTCTCCAGTGAATTCAAGTGCCAGCCTGCTCTATAGCAAGTTCCAGGCCAGCTGAGGCTACAATGGTTACCCTGTTTCAGACTCCATCCCCAAATAAGATTCTCTGTAAGTGGGTAAAAAAGACAAGGTTCCTCCTCCCTCAAGCAGATGGAAGCTGTGAAGGCGCAAGGGATCAAAAGAGACCATTGTAAGTTATTCTCATGTCTCAAACAGTGAAAAACAACAGGCAACTCACGAGTTTTAGAGACTATACTGTTGTGAATGACTCCTGGCTAACTAGAGCATGGGATTTGCTGAATCTGGAATGAGAAGGAATCCTAAAATGTTCTTGACCAGTTTGGAAGATTAGAGGCTCAGAGTGACAGACAATATTGTAGAAAGCATTTTAGCTGTCAGAGACTGAATTCACCTCAATGACAGAAAAAGATAAAAATTACAAAGTTGGAAGAGCATTAAAAAGTCCTTTTCCTACTCTTGATATCAAGTTTTTTTTTTTTTTTTCCATTTGAAGCATTAGCCATGCTATGTTTGAATGTTTGTCTTCTGGGAAATTCATGCTGGAGTTTAATCACTATTTTGAGTTAAGAGGGTGGAAACTTAATCCAATTGAGGCATTTAGAGACTGGGCCTTTGGGAGGTGATAAAGTCATTAAGGTTGGGGGAGGAAGCAGGTTAGTGAACAAAGGAGAGACACCCCTTAGGGGATCAGACACAGTTTAGGTACTGCTAGCAAGAAGACTTAGACTTATCCTCAGGTGTGGACCCTTCACTTGGACCTCTAGAACAACTACCCCAAAGAAATCTCTTTAACTTGGTAGTGTGTGGGGTATTGCTTCACAACAAAATACTAAAAGGATATTACAATATAAAAAAAGAGAGTCAGTTACAAATCAAGGTGGGTGGCGGTACGAGTACAAAGTAGTCATCGTTTCTGGATTCAGTTTTGCTTCTTTTTCTTTCTTTTATTAAAAAAAAAAATTTTGAATTTAAACATAAAAAAAAAAAATTTAACTGACAGGTTTACCTATATCCCAGCGGGCCTGGGAACCTCACGTACGAACAGGCTGGGCTGAACTAAGAGATTCACGTGTCATGTCACAAGTTGTAGGGAGGATCTTGTTTTTTTTTTTTGGTCTTTTCGAAAAACAGGGTCTCCCTGTCGGCCCCAGCTGGTACTGGAACTCTGGTGTAACCAGGCCTGAACCTTGTGAAACTCACAAAGAGTCCACCTGCCTCTGTCTCACAACGTGCTGAGGATTAAAGGGCTGGTGAACAACCATGCCCCGGGCTTCTTAAAGATGGTTTTAGCCGTCCATGGCAAGGTGCTGGGTAAGTGAAACACAGTTCTTACTCCAAGAGCAGTTGGGCCAGCTCATAGCCATCGGAGCATCTCTCCAGAACCTTTTTTTTTTTTTTTTGTTTTTTGGTTTTTTAGATAGGTCTCCTCTGTAGCCTCAGCCGTCTCGGTAAACACGTATGAAGACAGGTGGCCTGAGCTACAGAGAGCCTTGCCTTGCCGACCAACTAAGGCTGGGATTTAAATATTAAGTCTCTGTACCACCATACCTGGCATCTTACCAATCTTACAAGCGACTTAATTTCATTTTATTTTTTTTTTTGGTTTTATTTCTATCTTCTCCTTCTTCACTTCTTATCCCTCTCTCCGTTCCCTCTCTCCCCCTCCCCCTTCCTGTCTCTGCCACCCAACCCAAGGCCTACTTGTCTAGGCATTACGGAGAGTATGACCACTGAATTATATACTCTCAACTGGTGGAGCAGGCACACTTGAGATTTTGGTAATCCTGCTTCTATTGTAGGAGGGGATGGCACAGGGAGTTGCCTATGGGGCTACTTGGTCCTTACCCAACATGACACTAGCAAAGCCTTTTGTTTTTGGAATGGAGTGACAACAAAGTAAGAAAGTAGGCTATCCGAGTAGAGATATCTACATAGAGAACTCTGGCCTTTTTTTTTTTTTTTTTTTTTATTATCTTTAATGTGTATGAATATACTGTTGCATGTAGGTGTCCCGTGCAATGCCGTGGAGATCAGAAGGGGATCAGATTCCCCTGGAAACTCGGAGTTACAGACGGTGTTCTAAGCCACAGGTGGGTGCTGGGACTGAACTCGGGTCCTCGCAGGAGCAGTGCGGCACTCTTAACTGCTTAGGCAGCTCTCCCAGCCCCAGCGAGAAAACCTTCTGGTTTCTTAATTCCTTAACCCAACATGCAGCTGCTGCAATCTATAACTCTATGGTGGACCAGCAGAACAGCCTCAGAGAAGCTCGGCTACAATTTCCAGAATTGAGCAAGGAAATGTTCCTGACTTAGGCCACTTAGATTTTTTTCTTATTTTAAAAAATAAATTTTCCATTAAGGCCAGGCATTGTGGCGCACATGCCTTGTCCCAGACACTTGGGAGGCAGAGGCAGGCAGGATCTCGGGGAGTTCAAGGCCAGCCTGGTCTACAAAGAGGAGTTTCAGGGACAAGCTGGAGCTACAGGGAGCCCTGTCTCAAAAAAAGACAAAAAAATTAAACAAAAAAAATTTTACCTCTGATAATTTTACACACACACACACCACACCACCCACACACAAACACCAAATAATCGTACTTGAATCACATACCTCAATTTTTCTTTGTCAACCCCATTGATTTATCGTGTGGGTCCCCCTCCCAACTACTCTCTGGAACTGTGTCTCTAACAAAATGTCCCCCCTCGTGCTTTCTTTTTTAAATTTCTTTTTTTTATTTCTGTATGTGTATGAATGTACTGTCTGGATGGCAAGTTGTGCACCCCGTGTCGTTCAAATGCCATGGCGTCAGAAGAGTGTTGTCAGATTCCCCTGGAAATGGAGTTCTGGTTTTATTGATTTGGAGTTTGCAGATGGTTCCTCGGCCGCCATGTGTGTGCGGGGACCGAACCCCTGGTTTCCTCTGTAAGAGCGGTCGGCACTCTTAACGCTAGGCCATTCTCCAGCACACCGCCCTCGCTTTTAAATAGATTAGTAGAGAGAGATCATATCTCCACTAGGGTCATTGCATGTGCATGAGTGTGGTGTTGTTTACTAGATCATGTCCAACCAGGCACGTTTATATTAGAAAGAACCTGTCCCCACACAATACCAACATATCACACACAACACATGCACACAGTACCGCACGGTCCCACACACTATAACCAACACACACAAGGCATTTGTGGTCAATAGGCCGGGTAATCCCATCCTAAGACTGAGGCAGGAGGATCTTAGTCTTGAGGCCGCCTAGATCTGTGAGAGTCGAAGACACACACACACCACCACACCCAACGCTGTGCACACACACAACACAACACACAACCCAACACACACACACACCAACCCACTCACACACGTTTGTCAACCGTTCATAGTATTTTTTACAAAAATCAACCAGACCCTTAGACAGTGAGTTGTTTTCTAACTTCTTTAAGTACCAGCCAAATACTACAAATGGGCTGGAGAGATGGCCTCGGTAGAGTTAAGGCAGCCATCTGATTGCTGTATAGGACCGGTTCAGCCCCAGCACCCACATGAAGCTGCGATAACTGGTCTGTAACTCCAATGCCAAGGAGGAATCCATTTTCCAGGGGATTCGACACCATCTTCGACATCACCGCAATTGCCCAAGAAGGGGTGCCACAAACCTACATGCAGACAGTACACATCAATTACACAAAAAGTACATAAATAAATAAAAAAACAAACTCAACTATTACAAACATAGTCTATAAACAGGTCAACGGCTGTATATCCATTTATCCATTTATGCCAGCAGATCTCAAAACAGCCCCACTAATTTCATAAGCAAAGACATTCCATGAATCATTTTTCTTTTTAATCATGATATGCATAAAAATTCAACTTCTTGTAAGGAATATGCTACTTCAGTCCTTGCAGGAGGCTATTAAAATATAATAGAGTATGGGCTTGAGAGATGCCCTAGTGGTTAGAGCACCGATGCTCTGTGCAGAGGACCGGATTCAATCCCCAGCACCCACATGGCGCGCAAGAACCGTCTTAACCTCCAGTTCCAGGGGATCTCCGTGCCCTTCTCTGACTCTCTGGACACTGCCACAAACAACAGTGTGCACAATCTACATGCAGGGACAGTACATGTCCACAAGACATAAAAAATAATAAAATAAAAACAAATAAATAAAAATACAAAGTACTTATCGCATTTCTTCATCTGAGTGAGGTTGCTGGCAGTGATAAAATCTTTCCTATCAGAGTATTGAAAGTAAGCGGTTGCATTTATATGACTACAGCTATAGATATGGGTAAGAATTCTTGATTTACTGCTTGCTGGGTGTGGTGCACATGCCTTGAATCCTAGCGCTCAGGAGGCAAAGGCAGGCGGATCTTTGGAGTTCAAGCCCCAGCCTGGTCTACAGAGCGAGTTCCAGGAACAGCTGGGCTACAGGAAAACCCTGTCTCAAAAGACGCAAAAAAAAAAAAACAAAGAATTTCTTGATTACTTGCTTTAAATGATCCAACTTATTGTATTTAAATATATTAGTTACAGATTATCTAATTCGAAAGACTATGTGTTGAGGCAAATTTTTCAGTTTAACACACGTGATTTCCTCCTTGGAGTTGTTCAGAAAAGAGGTTGTGAAATTCCCCCACCTTCAAGTCCAGGCAAGCATTCCACTATTGAGCTAATATCTTCAAGTCCTCTTTTGATTTTTTTTTTTTTTTTTTTTTGGTGTTTTTAGAGAAGTCTCTCCTTGTAACCCCACTGCCTGGAACTCACTCGTAGATCCAACGCTGGCCTCGAACTCACCAGAGAGATCTGCCTGGCTCTGCCTGCCTTGCTGACCAAAGTACTAGATTAAAGGCGTTCATGGCCACCACACCCAGCCTGGGTGGGTTTTTTTTTTTTTTTTTTTTTTTTTTTGTTTGTTTTTTGTTTTTTTTTTTTTCGGTTTCTCTGTAGCTAACGGCCTGGAACTTGAACATAGACTAGGTTGGGCTAGACTTTTCTGGAGATCCGCCTGCCTCTATCTCCCAAGTGCCTGTGAATTAAAAGCGTGTAAGCCACCACGCCCAGCATTTCAACTTTCATTTGAAATTTTTGAGTCAGGTTCTCATCAAGTTTCTAGGGAAGATCTTAATTTGGAATCCTCTTGGCTCAGTTTTCTGAGTGATTCAGACTACATGATGTGATATCAGGCCCCACTTTTTTGGTTGATATAAACCAAACATGAGTAAACCATGTTTGTGTATTTAGAATTGTTTATAAAAATAAACCATACAAACCTATATCGGCCAAATGCTTGATGGGTTAAACACAAGTTTTGATGTTTGGTTGGTTTGTTTTGAGCAGGGTTTATTCTATGGGATCTCCCCAAAGGTTTGAAACTCAATTGTAGACCAGTGGCTGTGAACTTGTAATTCGTCCTGCATTGCTCCTGTATGACAGAATTACTGGCATTGTGCCACAAGCCTGGGCAAATAATATGTGGGCTGGTGTATTGCTTTTCCCTTTAATTTCAACAAGATTTCTCTTACTGTTTTTGGGGGAAGAGTGGCTTATGCTTGTGCCAATACATGTGTGGAAACCAGAGGACAACTTTGTGGCTTTGATTCTTTACTTTTACTGGGTTCTCAGGGATGGAACTCTGGTCCCCGGGCTTATTTGGCAAGCACTTCACCAACTGAAGCGTCTGGCCCCTTTCCCCTTTCAGCAATATGGTTTATTAGAGGCCATTCAACTTTGAATTAAAGACTGTTTAAAAATAAAATAAAATAGTCCGGGCGTGGTGGCCCGCTCTTTAATTAAGCACTGCGGGAGGCAGAGGCCGGGGATCTCTTGTGACTTCAAAGGCAGCCTGGTTCCTACGAGTGAGTTTCCAGGACAGCTGGGACTAAAAAACGGGAGACCCTGGCTCAAAAGATCAAAAAACTAAAATAAATAAATAAATAAATAATAAATAAGTAATAAAAAAAAACTTTTTGAGGCAGAGAGAGGGCTAGTGGTTAGAGCACCGGACTGCTCTTGCAGGAGCTCGGGTTCAATCCCCAGCACCCCCATGTGCGGCTGAAAACCCATCTTTAACTCCAATTCTCGGGGGAATCCAAGCCCTTTTTGACTCCGCTCGCCATTGCACACACGGGTGCACAGGACTACATGGCAGACAATTCATTTCAATACACATAAAAAGAAATAATAATAGAAATAAAACACTGTTTTGAGACAGGATCTTGTTTAGGTTGAACTCTTTGGCTCAAGTCATACTTCGAACTTAGGCTCCCAAGTAGCTGACCTTACTAGCGCCTCACTGAACCCAGTTTAACAGAGCATTTTAATTTTAGACTTAAAGAGTTATTATTCACTTCCAAGATATTTCTAGTCTGGGTCTGTAACATCTCAGGACCTTCTACCCTCAGAGAAATGGGAGAAGGAAACTCTACCAGGGGTCACTAAGTTTGATGGTAGTTTGGTTTACAATTGATGACTGATCTTAAATACAGACACACAGAGACACAAGAAATTCTTGGTTGGCAAGATGGCTAGGAGGTTAAGTGCACCTGCCTTCAAGCTGATGACTGAATTCAATCCCTGGGAGTGTATAGTAGGACAAGAAATCGAAGTCTCCAAATTGTCCTTGGACCTCCACATTCACACCGTGACACATGCATCCTTCCCCCAATAAATAAATTTCTAAAATCGTGCTAAAAATAAAATATACCCTATAGGTGTTATAACTAATGAAAAATTGAGTGAAAAGTAAATAGAACTAATTAAGGACTTATACTGCTTATGAAGCTTTTTGAAGCCTGTCTGAGAAAAGTGACTGGCAAAAAGATTTAATGATAATACATTTTGTCGAAATGGGTAAATTCTTTTTTTTTAAATTTTTTTATTATTTTATTTATTTTTATGTGTATGAATGTACTGTCGCATGCAAGGTCTGTTGCACCCGTGTCAATGCCGCGAGGTCAGAAAGGGTCTGGATTCCCCTGGAACTGGAGTTCTCCTGGAATTGGAGTTTCAGACGGTTCTCGGCCGCCATGTGGGGTGCTGGGGATCGAACCGGGTCCTCTGCAAGAGCGGTCGGCGCTCTTAACCGCTAGGCCATCTCTCCAGCCCGAAATGGTTAAATTCTTGAATGGCGATAACATCTGAGGATTCTCTCAATGATCATGGCTCTCAGTCCTTCGGGCTGACGCGGCAACTGGAGGCCCACCACCCAGCAGACTCCTCCACTGAGCGCTCATCCTTGCCATGAAATTCCTGATGCAGGGCCACATGTTGCCATATGCTACGAAAAGGCAGAGATAGGTGCAAGCTTGGAAATGAAGCTCATGTTGGGCTCTGCACATCTCACCGCTGCCCTGGTGTGTGCTTGGAAAGCCTTCACCAGGTACCGGTCGTGATAGGGTTGCCCCGTGGGTGCACACAGGTGGCACAGTACAGCTCACGCAGAGTGCCTCGGAGAGTGTGCGCCAGGGACCCCAGGGCCGCCATTTTCCAGTCCTTGACCAGGTCCCCAATGGCCAGCCGAAGGGTGCTGCACTGCCTGCTCGCCTCCCTCCCGGCCTCTGCTGGTACCAACTTTTTTTTTTTTAAATTTTTTAAAATTTTATTTATTTCTGTATGTGTATCAATGTACTGTCTGCATGCAGGTCGTGCCACCCGTGTCGGTGCAATGCCGCGGGAGGTCAGGAGAGGGTCTCGGTTCCCCTGGAACTGGAGTTCTCATGGAATTGGAGTTTTCAGACGTTCTCGGCGCAATGTGGGTGCTGGGGATTGAACCCCGGTCCTCTGAAGAGCGGTCACGCTCTTAACCGCTAGGCCTCTCTCCAGCCCCACCAACTTTTTTTTTTTAAGGGAAGGGTCTCATATATGATGAACTTGTGGTGATCCCTCACACTTTCTCTAATGCTGGGATTGTAGGCATGTTCCACCTAACCCAGCATTAGACTAGACATTTCCACATAAGATCTGCATCAAATGATAGATCTGGTAAGATGCTAGAAAGGTTGTGTCTTGCTGGCCTCCATTCAGTCATCTTTGTACGAATCCAGTGGCTGTACAGTGTTGTTTCAGGGGGACTTATTTCATGGTTTTTATTGCTTGTTGTCTTTTTGAAAGCAAGGGTTCCCTGTAGCCCCAGCTGTCCTTTTTTTTTGTACTCTCTGTAGACAGGTCTGGCCTAGAACTTAAAGAGATCTGCCTGCCTCTGCCTGCCAAGTGCTGGGTTCAAAGGCGTGCACCCACCACACCTGGCCTGTCCATGGTTTTATAATATATATTCGTGAAGATGCCTTGCATGGTGGTTGTACCTTTGATGCTGCGAGTCAAGTAAATCTGGGTAGAGTTCTAATCTCATGTGTCTAATTCCCCCTTGAAGATCGTCTTAACCTGAACCTCTCCAGCTGGCCATTTGGTTTTTATTTTTGTATCTGTAGAAGTGTGTCTGCATGCAAGTTGGTTCCAACCGTTCCGGCAATGTGCGGAGGTCAGAAGGGGTCGTCGATTCCCTAGACTGACCCTGGAGTTACGAGTTCATACGGTTCTTAATGCCCCATGTGGGTGTGGGCGATAAATCCTGGGTCCTGCAGCAAGGCGCGGCGCTCTTACCGCTAGGCAATCTCTCCAGCCCTGTCTATGGTTTTTAATTGATGTTCATGAAGAGAGTCAATACTTACAACTGTGCCATGATGGAGGAAATCACCTTTGAAAGGAGACTTATTTAGTTATTATTTATTTATTTATTTATTATTTTTTATTTATTGATGTGTTACTAATGTTGATCCTGCATGTAGTTGATGCACTGTGTTGTGCAATGCCGCGAAGTCAGAAGAGGTGTCGGATTCCCCTGGTCCGGGTAGACGGTTTTAGCCGCCATGTGGTGCGGGGAATCCAACATGGTTCCTTCGCAAGAGAAGTCGGTGGTCTTAACCTCTAGCGGCCATGCTCGCCAGCCCCAAGAGAGCATGCATTCTTTTTTTTTTTTTTTTTTTGGTCTTTTGAGACAGAGTCTCCCTGTCGCCCCAAGCTGCCTGGAACGTCACACTCTGTAAACCAAGCTGGCTTGAACTCACGAGTCCTGTCTGCCTTCTGCCTCCCGGTGCTAAGATTAAAGGCCGTGCACACCACGCCCCGGATGAGCATGCATTTCTTTATAGAGACTGTGTCATGCCATCCTTTGGGCCCTCGCTGAAAATGGAGAATCGTTTCAAATAATGTCTTTTAAATTGTATCTTCTAGTATTGTAGGACAGTACTGTAACCTGCCTTTTTGAATGTAAAATATCTCTGGGTATTTTGCTTTTTTTTTTTTAACTTTCAAGTTGTTTTATTTTTTATTTTTTATATTATTTTTGGGAGTCACATATAAAGAGCACAGCTGTTTTCAGATCACATTGGACGTATGTGCTCAGTTTGCCATACAATTAGGAATAAAAAAAAAAAAAAAAGAGCTAAACAAAACTAAACAAAATGAAAGGAAAAAAGTACAGAAAAAATTTTGGAATACTGTTTTTCCCTATACTGATTTTGAACTGAAAATTTCATTGATCTTGTGTATTATTAGGAAAATTTTTCACTATTACAAACAGCACATACAATTACAGCTATCTAATAAATCAAATAGCAGTGCAGAAGAATGCAACAGAAAAAGACAGCAAAATATGCTTTGGCACTATGAAAGAGTTACCAGAGAAATTAAAGACCATTTGTTTTGTTATATATTTATAACAATTAACAGTTACATAATTTCATAATTTTTTTTTCTTTTTGAAACAGGGTCTCCCTATAGCCCCAGCTGGCCTGGAACTCACTCTATAGACCAGGCTGGACTTGAACTCACAGAGATCTGCCTCCCTCTGCCTCCCAAGTGCTAAGATCAAGGGCATATGCCTCCACACACTCCAGCTTAAAGACTGCTGTTAACCACCATGTGGGTGCTGCGAATCAAACCTGGGTCCTCTGCAAGAGCAGTTGGCACTCTTAACCTCTGAGCCATCTCTCCATCCCCAACAGTTACATAATTTCTTAACAATTCAGCTTACTACAAACATTTCTTCTGAGAATCTTTCCACCAAACTTTGAAAATTAAATCTTTTTCAGAAAGTTGAAAAGAAGTATGGAAGTTGTGGAGGTTTGAATGAGAGTGTTCCCTATAGGCTTTAAGTATTCAGATATTTTGTCCCCAGTTGGTGGCACTGTTCTTGGAGGTCTTAGAAGATGTGGCCTTGCTGGAGGAAGTACGTCATTGGGGGCAGGCTTAGTGAATTTAACAAGCTTTGCAGTCTCCAGTCTCTCTCTCTCTGGACTTCCTGTGCTCATTGAGAGATGTGAACCTTGGCTTTCTGCTCCAGCCCCGGCCACCATGCCTCCAGCCACAATGGACTCTGATTCCCTGGAACGACACTCAATCATAAGCTCAAATAAACTCTTCAATTTTTTTTTAAATTTTTTTTTTAAATTTTATTTTTATTTATTTATGTGTATGAATGTACTGTTTTGCATGCAGGTCTGTGCACCCGTGTCGTGCAATGCCGCGGAGGTCAGAAGAGGGTCTCAGAATCCCTTGGAACTGGAGTTCTCCTGGAATTGGAGCTACAGACGGTTCTCAGCCGCCATGTGGGTGCTGGGGATCGAACCCGGGTCCTCTGCAAGAGCGGTCGGCGCTCTTAACCGCTAGGCCATCTCTCCAGCCCCCATAAACTCTTCCTTTTATAAGTTTCCTTGGTCATGGTGATTTTATCACAGCAACAGAAAATGACTAATACAGGAGTTTAAAAAAATAGATGCCACCGGGCGTGGTAGCGCACACCTTTAATCCTAGCACTTGGGAGGCAGAGGCAGGTGGATTTTTGTGAGTTCAAGGCCAGCCTGGTCTACAGAGTGAGTTCCAGGACAACTGGGGCTACAGGGAGACCATGTCTTGAAAAGATCAAAAAAATAATAAAAAGATGCCAAAACACATATCATTTGATGGGCAGAGCATCAACTTTACCAGTGATTCTGCCTTAATTAATTACGAAGAATATTACACCTAGATGCTGGTTATCATATTCTATGCTAGGCTGTGGGGACATAGAGTGAAGATACAGCATGGGGTTACATTAGAATTAAATTTGCAGGACACGAATTGACATATTCGCTATTTTTCTTCTGAACCTCTCATTCAAACTCTCATTCATATACTGATTACATTGAATTCTTCATATTAGAAAAACATTCTAGTGGTGAAAAATATAAAGTGAATTTCTTTAATAGACAAATAAAATTAAATTTATAGAAAAGGGAAATATTTCATTTCAACAATTCCATTCATCTACTATATCAATGAGTTGCATTTCAGCTAAGTGTTAGGGGAGAAAGATGAATAAAGAGCCATTCATTAGAAACTAATGGGAAATACAGACAGAATAATTTGAGTGTGAAAAGAAAATACAAGTGCAGACCTATGGGAGAGCAAAGGATTATGAGCCTCATGTTTATATTCTTAACAAAGTGCTTACACAGTAACATTTAACAAGGATTTGTCGAATTAAAGTAGCAGCAGTTTGTGCATAACAGGAGTCAGAGAAGAAGCTAAAGAAAATATGTCATCTAAACTGGTATTGTTAAGACAAAACATTAAAATATTGTCTCATCTATATTTAGAACCAGCAAGTCAGCTAAATAGGGAGAACTGCTTTATTTAGCATTCAAAATAAACATTTCATGATTCTAAATGGCCCATTTGCTAACGAATGACTCTGGAGGTTGGTGCTATCTCCTGGAAGCTAAGAGGGATGCCCATCCATATACCTTACAATGGTAGTTAACTTAGGAGACCACATTAATGCTCATTATCCAGCAGAGGTGTAATTTTCTATTTTTTTTAACCTACTCCAAATTTCCTGGTTGAATTTAAAGACGACACAGTCTTTTTGAAGTATTTTCCATTTTAAAAATTCCAGATTTCTCTTTTAGAAGCAACTCTGGTTTCTAATTTTAAATATTTTAACAATAACCTATTTATTATTCTGATGGTAAAATCAAGGGCTTTATTAGATTTTTCAATGTCTAATCATCCTATAATTTCCATAGAAATCTTTTGAAGCTATTCCATCAAAACAGAAGATATTGAGGAATTATGAATGTCAATACAGCAGAAAGTTCATGTGAAGTAGGTAATGCAATTCTTCAGAGGGTTTTCAGAAAATAAAACATTACTATTTGAGCTTCTGACAGAACTTAACATTGAAGACCATCAGCCTGAAAGTGTTTTGGTTTTGTTCCATTTTTGACTATAGAAAAAAGATTAGATATTTTCCCCAAATTGTTTTGTCCTTTTTTAGCTCAAAACTATTCAAGGGAGAGATGTGTGAAAGCTGTTCAATTTCAAAAAATATAATCTAGAGCACTTTTTGATGAAGAAGCTAAAAAACAACTTGGGGAAAGAAATATCTATATACTTGTCACAAGATGGTGAGCATTCAGAGATGACATTTTAGGGAGTCTTTGGCATCTAAGTACAAACTCACTCATCTTCAGATCAAGCTATTAATGGTATTTTTGATGCTATCAGTAGTTTTCAAAGTCTTTATCAATAAACTTGATAAGTGACCTGAAAGTAGTCACAGAAGCATATTCACAGGAATTTTGTATTTCTCCAACCACATATTTTATACTTTATTGCTTCCATCACCATCTTATATGCAAATATTTGAGATGCAATTGTTCTCTACAATTTATTCACTTATATATGTCTTTTTTGAATTCTTAAATTGTATAACTTATCTTCTGTCAATACAACCATCAATCAGCAAAAATAAAAGTAGTCATAGTCATAAAATTTGAATTTATAACTAAGGCAAGTGTAGTCAGTAGTAAACCATTTCAATATTCCTCTGATACCATATCTTCTAGAGTCCAGTGTCATAATTTGGCCTGTGACGTGGTATTCTACCTGTAGTTGTCTTCCTATAAGCAAACAGAAATAACATCACTTGAAAATTCTTTTTTTTTTTTGTATGTGTATGAATGTACTGTCTGCATGCAGGTCTGTGCACCCGTGTCGTGCAATGCCGCGGAGGTCAGAAGAGGGCGTCGGATTCCCCTGGAGCTGGAATTCTCCTGGAACTGGAGTTACAGACGGTTCTTAGCCGCCATGTGGGTGCTGGGGATCGAACCCGGATCCTCTGCAAGAGCAGTCGGTGCTCTTAACCGCTAGGCTATCTCTCCAGCCCCCACTTGAAAATTCTATTGTAGAATAGAACAATATATGTCTTTGTAATTTCATAACAACTCCAATGTCAAATAAAAAATAAGGACCTTCATGCTTCAGTATCACCTATCTGCTTGCTGCTCGCTCACTGGCTTTTATCCCAACTGATCCATGAATTATTACAGGACAAAGACTAGCAATTAAACTATCGCATATTCAGTTTTTGGTACAATTGTTAAAGTGTGTTCAGTAGATGCTGGATGAATTGATGTTCCAAGTTCCTTGCTATGAGATGACAGTAATCATATGTATTCTGTAATGCTATCTCCATGATTGAGGAAGGAACATATAAAAAACAACTTAAACCTCCTACTAAGGTTTTAGCTTTGAGGAAATGTAACTACAGGGTATGAGAAACTGCTTACTGAGACTGAATAAAAATAAAAGTGGGAAAATACTTTAGTTTATTTATTGAGTTTTTAGGTAAAATGTAAGAGTATTTTTACATAAGCAAAAATAGTCTAATTAAAAATTCCACAGTCGGAAATCCTTTTTAATGGTTTCAATTTAAAAAACTATTGTACCGAAAAAGGATTATCAATCAATCAGTTGATAATTTGAGATTAGGTTTCAAAGCACTAAAGGAAAAAAAAAAAAAGATGACTTTAAATCCCTTTACCAGATAGCTAACTTCTTAGGCTGTGTAATTTGACCATTGTTAGTTGTTCTACATTATAAAGACCTAATCAAATTCCATCAGTTCATGTTCAGAATATAATTAGTCCACTTGAATTCCTTTTCTCCCTATTTGTAGAATATTTCCAAATCTGACTCCATTTTTATACTACATACTTCTGTTTAGTGTTGGTTAGCCAGAGGTAAATTAACAGAGAATGGAATAGATACTTATATCAAATATCAAATTAAATCCACTACCAACATCTCTTTAGCCTCTGATATAGAACTATGAGAAATTACCCATTTTCACAATCTATGTCTAAAGTCAGTAAAAAAAAAAAAAAAAAGGTCTGGATGGACTTTGTAAGATAGAAAGAACTTTTTTATTTACATACTGTCAGAAAATTCCTGAACAAAACAATCAAGAAGAAAAGTATTTATTTTGGATCATGGTTTTGGGGGTTCTTGTCCATCATGTCAGGGAACGTGCAGCAGAGTACACTGCACACCATGGTGGATAGGGAGGATGATGGGGGGCGCAGGGGCTGAAGGAGAGAGAGAGAGAAAGAGAGAGAGAGAGAGAGAGAAAGAGAGAGAAAGAGAGAGAGAGAGAGAGAGAGAGAGAGAGAGAGAGAGATTAGCTGTATTAGCAAGCTCTCTCCTTATACTCCATTCAGACCCCAGTCTATGGTGTTGTTTCATTCCATTCAAGGCATCCCCCCTGCTTAGTTAATCCTCTCTGGAAACATCCTCACAAAAGCTCCCAGAGGTGTGTTTTACTAATCTCCTAGATGCTTGAATTCCAATCTAGTTAATGAAGAAGATTCACCATCATACATATTTGGAGCCTAGTTTAAGAATCATTCTCAGGAAGACTCATTACTGAATTTGATAATGCAAATCAAATCATGCAACAATTGATTTTATGGTAATGAAGCACTAACTGACAGACTTCAGCAGAGTCATGCCCTGGTTTAGCTCTGTGTTCACAGGCTGTGCCTTCAGATTATACCTACATACTTCTCTGAAGCCATTCGAAAGCTGAAGTGGCTGTGGAAGGAACTGAGTAAACAGAGAACAAAGACACCCAGTTCAACCACAATCAGAGCAATTCTGACAAATGTTCAAAATCACAATAACATAATGGATGGTTTGGGTAGTCACTAAATAAAAGTTATTGAGGGCCGGAGAAATGGCCTAGCGGTTAAGAGTGCCGACGCTCTTACAGAGGACCCGGGTTCGATCCCCAGCACCCACATGGCGGCCGAGAACCAATTTCAGGAAAACTCCAGTTCCAGGGGAATCCGAGACCCTCTTCTGACCTCCACGGCATTGCACGACACGGGTGTACAAACTTGCATGCAGACAGCACATTTCATACACATACAGAAATAAATAAAAATTAAAAAAAAAGTTATTGAAAGACACTATAACCAACATTTCCAAAACCATGGAATTCCTCATTGTTGTTAACACTTATTCCCAAAAAGAAATAGCAAAACTAGGGGACATAGGGATTTGAATTATGTAAATCAAGCATTTTAGATACCACCATTTAGCACTGTTTTATATCTTCAGTACTGCTGATGTAACTAATTCTAATGTCTTTTATGATTTGAAAATTGTAAAAAAAAAAAAAAAGAAAATTGTTATAGTGTATTATCTGTTTATCCAATTAAAAAAAAGTCATGAAAATCATATATATCCCTAGTAGATCATTAGGAATACTAGTCATCGCCGGGAGTGGTGGCACACGCCTTTAATCCTAGCACTAGGATTAAAGGAGTTCAAGGCCAGCCTGGTCTAAAGAATGAGTTCAAAGACAGCAGGGTCTACAGGGAAACCGTGTCTCAAAAAACAAAAAAAAAAAAAAAAAAAAAGGAATACTAGTCATCAAAATAATGCTGTCCGACAGAAATATAATGTTAGATATCTACATAGATTTTGATATTATTTATTTATTTATTTTGCAGAGGAAATAAACTACTTACAATTCATTCACTTTATCCACAATTTCTCATACAAACATAAAAAATAAAAAGAAATAAACCCACCACTTGGGAACACAAGTGTCTTTCTTTAATTAGTCTGGGTGAGGGAGGGCCAGGAGCCTGCTCCCTTGGAAGGAGAAGACGGGTGCAGAAGGGCGGGGCCGGAGCAGTGGGAGGAAGAACGCCTGGGAAACCGCTCCATAGAAACCTAACTCCCTGACTCCTCCCAACACTGGACAGGTGCGACCTTCTGGCCACACTGGCCAGGGAGCTCAAAGGTGTCACCCCTAACCCTGGGAAAGATGCTGCCTGGCTTCCCAAGAGGATGGTGGGGTGGCTCCCCCCACTTCCCCACCACCAAACACCAAGAATCTCATATGGGTCCCCTATCTCAGGAGCTGTGTGGGGTATTACGGTGATAGTAGGGGACACCTAATGCCACTCTCTGGGAAAGCCCCCACCCCTGGGGACAAGGGAAACCGCTTCTCTTGGCACTGACTCATCAGCCAGCTTCTGCCCTGTACACAAGACTGACTTAAACACAAAGGCTGGGGCCACAGGACCTGAAGAAAGGGCTTCTGCCTCTGCAGTTCCTCCTTGGGGAGGCTGCTGGGGGTGAGGGGAGGGGAGGGCAGCCACAAAGGAAGGGGAGGACAGAGCAGGTTTTCCAGAAAGGTCCAAGGAGGGGCTGGAAGAAAGGGAGTGTGGTGCTTAGGAGAAGGCTCTGCTGCTGGCCACACCCACCATCTGACTCCCGGGCCCCCAAGGCCCTCCCTAAGCTGCCCACCAGGCAACTTCATCTGTGCTAGTGGCCTAGATTGCTTTCACATGTCAATGCACATTATAAATATAAAATCATAACTGTGCTACAAAGAGAACATATATTTATACACCTTTATCTATATATATAGTAACACAATTTACACATAATATCTTGGAAAGGATAATCATGGGAAAAGGGTTTGGAGAGGTAAAACAAAATAAAATAAAATAAAATAAAATAAAAACAAAATAAAAACAAACCCTTCTCCCATCCCTGTCCCCATCCTTCTTAAGGAACATCAGCTCTTCATAAGGAATAGTGGATGCTTGGTCCCTGGGGCCTTTCCCAACCCTCTCTGATGGGCTAGTCTGGATACAGAAATTCAGATGAAATCTGATGGGCCCGTATGCACACACAGGTATACAAACAGAGGCTCACACACGTGCACGCACACACACACACACATGCACACACATATGCATGCGCACAGACGGATAACTGCTGTGAAAAGGAAAAATTAAATCCCTAGCCCTTGGGTATAGGCCTTTCCCTAGGGCTGTGAGCATCGTGTCCCCTCCACCTGAGAACTAAGGTCTCATAAGGCTGCCCTTCCTGGCTCAGCTAGGGCAGGGAAAGGAAAGGTAGGGAAAGAAAGTGGGGTTGCAATCTTCTCAAAACATATAAGGCGTCTCTGACTTGGAACCAAATCAGACTGTGTCACAAAAAGTAACAGTATCAGAGCCTAGTATCCATCCCATGCCTTTGGCATGTAAGAGAATTTGTTTCTCCTGTTTAAAAAAAAAAAGAGAAAAATAGCTGTATTGGTTTGGTCCTGGAGGCCAGAGCCAGCAGGTGCACGTAGGGACAGTGTGAATTCGGACCCTGGGCCTCCCTTTCTGCCTCTTTCAGAGCTGGGCCCATCCACATGGAACGGAATACTGACAGTGATCCAAGAGACACATCCAGACACAGAGTGGTGGATGCTGTAAAGTTCAGACCTGGGCGGCTGGAGTGAGCTTTGTACAGCAGGAGTGGTTTCTGGCCCGGTCCATGGCTCGCACAGTGGCCACAGTGATCAAACTGCCATCAGAGATGAGGATAGACTGGGTCCCCAGAGGGAGACAGCACCTATCGGCGGTAGTGGTTGGGGGCGTCCGCGAACATGTGCTTGAGTCTGTATGCCTCAGCCAGCAGCAGTCCAGTCTCCTCATTGCCGCAGTGAATGGCAGGCAGATTCTGCAGCAGCATAAGGAGGCCATGGAAGTCTTCCTCATCCAAGATCTATTTCTTCCACTTGATCAAGAAGGCTGCACACACATAGAGATGGAAGTGAGAGAACCCCTCTGGCTCAGACTGGTACGTGTCCCACAGGCGGATGGTGCAGCGCAGAAGGAGATCCCCGTGAGCAGGTTGTTCATCCGCCTAAAGGCAAACTGCAGGTATTCCACCTCGTACCTCCTGAAATGATTGTGCACCTGTTCATCGATTCAGCTGACGAGTTCTTCCAGTGCCTTGACCTTCTTCTGGATCCATGGTTGTGCAAAAGTGTAGTTATCCTGGATCCCATCCAGCAGCTTGCTCATGCACCAAAAGCTGTCGGCTTCTATGCTTCGTAGCATCTCCTGAGACAGGTTGGTCACGTCAAAGTTCTCCACATCCTCTTCCACATATTCTGAGAGGAAGACGACAAACAACGGAGTGACCAGGTCATTAATTCCCTGGACGTACCCATTGGCAGGGTGTCGGATGGCCTAGATAAAGAGAATTCTTTCAAAGATCTGGACAAGTGGCTGTTGAAACAATGGAATGAGAGGATTCGTCCTTGGAATGTCGATGTGAATCTGTCTGTAGGTGTCTTGGTGATGTTCCTTATTCCGAGAGTCATAATGCTGCTCGATGAAGCCAAAATATTCCTCCCGCTTCTGCTGTAAGATCAGCTTTCGCCTCTCTGTGGGCTCGGTTGGTGCTGGGGCAATAGCCCGCCAGGAGTCTCCAGGTTACTGGTCGACCTCCCTGGGAACCCCTGGCCAGCTACACTTCCTTAGTTCATCTAAATCAGTGTTGTGACTAGAGAAAAGCTGACAGAATTTTTCCAGGCGGGTTTTCTCCCGGGCAGTCATCGGTGGTGCCCCAGAAGCATTCTAGTCTGAGATTCCGGCAACCAGGGGGTTGATGGGCCAGAGAGGGAGTGACTGCTGTTTGTGGAGTGGGTTGCTCAGGCACGTGCCGCTAGAGTTCCTGGGCAGCTGGGCGTCACTGCTTGACTTGATGACCTTGTAGTTGGCAGGGACATCCAATGTGGTTGACTGGGACCTTTCAGGTTTTATCTCAGCTTGCTATGGTTTTCCAGGACCTGGGCTGCGGTTGCCAAAGCAACTTTTGAGTTCAGAATTTGGAAAGAAGGTGAGGAAAAGTCCTCTTCCTCATCATCATCATCGCCAACGTCCCAAGCATCGCTTGTGTTCGAGGCAAACTCGTGAAAATTGGAGGACTTCTTGCTCTTCAGAGGGACTGAGTTGACTTTGGACCATTCTTTGATGAAGTTTTTGGTGAGTCGAGGGTCCGAGGGAGGGTGCTGTGCTGAATATTCCCCGGCAGCTTGGCCCTCCTCTTCCAAAACTGCTTGCTGTTCTCAGCGGCCCGGGGAAAGGCCAGATCAGTTGGTCACGGGGGTACCCCACGATAGGCCCCTGGGACCCCGCAATCTGAGGGCCAGTCCAGGCCGCTTCCCCACCATGGGTCACCTGCTCCCAGCTTCTGGGGGCGCCATCTTGGATCAAATTTTTATATTCTAATAGCCACAATAAAAATAGTGGTAAATTAATTTTCATGTCTACTTTAATAATCAGTTTATCACAACCACATTTCAACATGTAATCAATGACCAGGGCAAATTCTTAAATAATCATAATATCAGATATAGCTGAGTTTCCATAATATTTTATTAAATTTCATTTTCGTTTCTTGTGTCATTAAGTATAATTCTTTTAACTCTCTTCAAACGTTTATAAAATACAGATCCATCCTTACAACATGCATCATAGAAAGTAGGTAGCTGGAGGACTACTAATTCTGTTCTCAGGCCCCAGTTTGTTGATTTCTTAGCTTGTATATCAATGGTTACATAATTCATAATAGATTAAAAATACAGCTTGACTTAATATCAACCAATAATATCTAAGTTAAAATAAAACTCTAAAGTACAGGTAAGCTGAATTTTTTGTGACTTACCACATGATTTATGAAAGAACACTGAACAAGTAAACAAATTTAAGTAGCATTTTGACATTATTATAGGAGTCACAAGCTGTCCAGCCTTTAATTGTTTGCTGCTCTATTTCTGTTGTACCTTATCCTGATAGTTAAAGTTGTGCTGTTATTTGGATTTGTGTATGTACTTTTAATCTCTAGTTCTATTTGCGATATTCACTTATTTTGAAAGCCACAAGTACACATGCTGTCTTTAAGCACAGGGATATAAATGAGTTTAGAACAACAAATAATGGTTGTTCATATTTATTTAACTTTGTACACCTAAGTAATGCCAATATTCAGCATGTATAAGAAATATGATAATTCTTCTATACAAGAATTTCCATGTGTTATCTTCCTGAAATATTTTGACACTGTTTCTAAATTCCAAATTGAGGAAAAAAATGTAAATATAAAATTCATACTCTATATAAATAAATCTTTTTTTCAAAGTTATTTGTTTCTATCAATTCTCAGTAAAAAAATAGAAGAATAATGTTCAACCTTAAATCATAGCTTAATTTTCATTTTAAACTTTGAGAATCAAATTTCTTTCTAAAGGCTAAACTGCTTTAAAATGCCATTAAAATATCATTTTTCTTTTTACCAACTCTTTCTAGGTATATCAAAGTTTAATAAAACCCCATAGATTAATTAGTCATGACCTGAAGCCATAACTTAAAATATTAGATTATTATGCTAATGTATTTTTACATCAAAAACACATTGAAATGAAGTCTAAATGAAATGGATTGTGCTTCCTTATTAGAAATTTGAAATAACATTGTTAAAGTGGGTGTACATTTTGCCATCTGAAAACACCTTATGTGCCAGTTCATCTTCTTAGTAAACTGAACATTGGATCATTGATGTCCTGCAGCAATATTCCATTGTTTCAGATTTGTACTGGGAAAAATGAATCTTTTTTGTTTATTTTTATTGTATTCTGGCATTATTCAGCAATTAGAATTAATCTTAAACACACACACACACACGCACACACACACACACACACACACACTCACACACACACCTATCAGAGAAGTTTTACTTTTTCAAAGCTTTCCTCACACTACTTGAATTACCCAGGATCCTTCATGTGCATAATGATAAGGAAACATTATGCATGGTGATGATTTTCTTTTGTTTTCCCTTAAGTGAAAGGTAAATGGGAAGATAAATGGATATAAATATGAACTGGGCTCCTCTTAGTTTATATAGTATGATTAGGAGACAAATGACAATGATTTTTGTCATAGAAGCTCAAAAACTACAAATATGCATGATTAATACTGGTTTATATAAAGTCATCAATTTTATGGCACAGATTTTCCATAAACTAAATGGTTTCTAGTTTAATAGAAGTGCTTATATTTTATTGAATAAAACCTCTACAAAGCTTCTTCCAATATGACAACATAGTCCTAAGTCATTAGTTGAAAGTCTTGGAGAGACTTCTTTAGACAAGAATAATACTAAAACCAGAGGAGATTTTAGTGTTAGGGCAGAGCGAGAGGTACATAACTGGAGATTGAAGGATATATATTCCTATCCTATTTTTAAGTATTCTAAGTTCTAAGCTATGACGCCTCAGAATCCAAACGACTAAGTTAAATTTCCTTCTGTCTCTTAGGCTGGAGGAGGTAAATTCATGTTTGTTGTTCATTTAAAGGAGTAGAGGCCCATGAATAGGACCCAGCCAGGCAAACCAACAGTCTGAGTTATGACAGCTCTGGAGTCATACTTGACAAAGGTGACCCTTGTTTTAACAAAAGGGTGCCATTCATACTTTATACATCAAGGGAAGGAACAGATTCTTCCTGTTAAGTATTAAATTATCATTTGCTCCTAAAATTATAGAATAAATCATCCATCATTAAATTAAATGTTGAGAACCACATGGAACATATTAGGAAGTTGAACTGATAAGGCTGAAGAACAGATAAAAACATAACATTAGCAGGTTCTCTTGTTGAAGTTAATCAGGTTACTTTAAATTATGATGAGTACATACACAAGGCTAGAGGAAAATCTTGAAGAAATATGGCTGAGAATGTAAACAGAGAATCCCAGCTTCTAAAAATCTTTTGGGCATTTTAAAACTAAAAGTATAAACACTGAAATTAAGACTATTTTTCATCTTTCAATCCAATTAATCAAAACAGAATTTACAAACTAGTATAGCATTTTTTAAATTTAATTTAATTTTATTTATTTATGTGTATGAATGTATTGTCTGCATGTAGGTTTGTGCACCCGTGTCATCCAATGCCGCAGAGGTCAGAAGAGGGTGTTGGATTCCCCTGGAACTGGAGTTCTCCTGGAATTGGAGTTACAGACAGTTCTCAGCAGCCATGAGGGTGCTGGGGATTGAACCTGGGTCCTCTGCAAGAGCAGTCGGCGCTCTTAACTGATAGGCCATCTCTCCAGCCCTAGTATAGCATTTTTATCATAAGCATCCTTTGTAGCATAATTAGAAAAAATAAGAGAAAAACTGGAAATAGAGCAGTCCTGTAGAATTTGGACACATGACATGACAATGCTTATTTAAGAGAGGGAATGAATAGGCTTCAGACAACTCATCACAAATATTATAAAAGATGGAACTATTTCCTCAGGTGGCTTATCATTCAAGCTCCTTTTTAAGAGTGGAGGTAAAACAAATAATTCTTTTGGTCTTTTTGGGACAGAGTCTCCCTGTAGCCCCAGCTGTCCTGGAGCTCACTCTGTAGACCAGGCTGGCATTGAACTCACAAAGATCCACCTGTCTCTGCCTCCTGGAGTGTTAGGATTAAAGGCCTGCCCCACCAGGACTAGTGGTAAAACAGATTTTTGCATAGCAGGAAAAGAGAGGTTCAGGATGGGGGCAGGTTGACCTCAAGCTAAGGTCTTCCATCCAGATGTGTGATCTTTTTTCTTTACTGGTATTATCATACTTATCCTCAACTTCTTTGTGTTCATCTCTGCATTTTGTTTCATTTTTTTTTTACTTGGATAATTTCATACATTATTTTCCTTGTACTTTTTCACCCTTCACAGTCCCTCACCAACTCCTTCCACATCTGTTTACTCCCTCTTTAGAACTACCCACTTGGGCTTAGATAAACTCTCAGGGAGCTGGTGACTAGTTTTGTCATTATGCAGACCTTATTAGACTACCAGACTGTGGCAATTTCATTGTTGGAACTTCTCTATCATGTCTAGACTCCATTAACAGCAAGTGTCTTGTTCCTCTGGCCTTTCCATTCTTTCTGCCTCTTCTTCTGTGATGTTATTAGAGCCTTGGGTATAGAGGTACACTGTATATATCATATGTTACTCAGGGCTAAGTCCCTGTATCTTCTAATAATAGACACATTACTTCTCTGTAAATCAAATCTCAAAACACCTTACATGCTTTGTGCTTATTGATCTACACTATGAAAGATGGAAGAGCAGAGTTAACAAGATCATCAGATGTTCTTAATCTTAGATTATTTAATAAGAATCATCTTACAATGTCCGAGTGGATATTCTTCAGAATTTAGAGCATTCGTCAGAAGAGAAGGGGTGTAAGTCTTGAACAGGACTCACAGAGATGAACTAACCTCAGGGAAGGAAGAACAAAGAGAGGAGAGATAAAGTAACTGCATAGACTAATCCTCAAGGGTGTAGTCAGTCTCCCAGGTCTGCTGGAGAATTTCAGGGTCCGACTGAAAGAATGTGGGGGTGAGAGGCACAGAGTCAAAACACAGATCCTGGAAGTTGGGTGAACGCAGACAGGGCAAGCTGTCGTGTACTCGTTTATTGGGGGCAGGGTTGGGGGTTATGTACTGTTAGCATTCCCGCTCTCCTCTTGTTGTCTTCTGATTGGCCTAGGTCTGCAATGCTTCTTGTATGATCTCACCTGCCCAGGGCAGGTTAGGTTGATGAGGGACAAGCTGTGTGCATGTGTGATTCTCAGCATACTGGCTATACTAATCTCCACCCTTTGTATTTAGTTTTGCATGAGGAACAGTCCAGTTGGAGCTCATGTGCTATGCCTGAACCTTGTTGACCTCGCCTCTGTCATACCTACATTTGACTGCGTCTGGCTTAGGTTGCCCTAGTTTTGCAGGGCTTTACCCATCTTTGACTGGCCAGCCACCAAGGGAAGGGGCCAGGAGTGGTACCGCATAGGGGAGAGACAAGCAATTTCTGGTGAATTGTGATGGATGAGAGCCAGATGTGAATCACCTCATCAGGAGAGGTGCATGCAGAGTCCCTATTGAGCATTGCTGAGAGGACCTGGGCCATCTTTTGTTGACCTGGCCTTGGCTGCGGGAAAAGCAAAACAGACACCTGAAGAGAAAAAGGCAGAGTAGGACCAAGAGGCAGAGGACGCCCCAAGTGACCAATGTAGCAGGATCAAAAATGGACTTTAGCTTAGACCACACCTGTGAAACAAAGCTGGTATCAAAGGCTATGACCTCTTGGCGGGTAGAGTTAAGGGGCATAATTTGGGAACCAAGGGTCAAGGTGTAATTCATGAACTGTTGGTACAAAGGGCCCCTAATGTAGTCAGCAAGCTCCTGATGGTGCTGAGAGATATTGGTGACCAGAAAAGGGGTCAGGCAAAAGGAGGAGAACCTAGGGTCACAGGACATCCAAACCCCAGTGTGTAGTGTTTGGATTTCCTCACCCCAAAGGTCAATCTGCTGTTGTAAATTGAGGATAGTGGTGTGGAATTGGGAGTTGATGAGGTTTTGAGTTTGGAGGGCAGAAGCCGATTGGTTCACAATGGAGCTTAGGATGGTGGCCATCATAACACTCTGAGTAAGAGAGGTGGCGGCAGCCGAGGCCAGAGTGATTAGAATGGTGCTGCTGATGAAGGCAGTAAGGCCAAAGTCTCTGCACAACTACGTGGGGCACATGAGTTCCACTCTGTGGAAGTGGATGGCGCTAGTTACAGGGACCCAAAGGGCACAGGGGCTTCAGAGCAAAAGTGCTAGAGTACCTTTGGAAGAGGACCAGCAGTCAGATAAGAGGCAGGGGGAGATATCTGAGCAATTAACTAAGCTGGAGTTAATAAGTGAGGAGAAATTAGTCAAGAGGAATTAGAAAGGGGGCTTAACACAGGTGTAGGGGCGAAGTAGTAGGATTTAGTCTGAGTGACTTTGACAGAGCTCTCAAAGGGGGAGTCAGAAGTGTGGGTACCATTGAAGTAAGTGGTGCCATTAAGAAGGAGTAATGAGCGGATATCAGAACAAGCAGCAGGGCCACAAAGAGTCCATTCACCAAAGAGTGGGTTAAGGAGATATTGAGTGCGGCCACGTTTGTTATAGTTTGAAGCACTGAAGGTGGAGTTGCCCCAGGGGGCTTGAAACCATGTCCATAAGTGGGAAGTGTTGCCCACAGGGTAAGGTCAGGAGTGGCCTAGGCAGTAAAGCCATTCCACTGGAAAGGCAACCTTTGAGGAGTAATAGGGAATGGGCTGGCATCGGGGAATAGAAAGCTTGGCTGAGCATTCAGTGCCATTGGGAGAAGTGGAGCTAATGTGTGGGGTAAGGAATTTAGAAAGGCCTCTAACTTGGCCCTGGGAGCCATTGCCCTTGAAATCCCCTGAGGTATGGGAGTGAAGGGAGATACAATGGGGGTGGCCCTCGGTGGGTGAGTAAAGCAGAGGGTATTGGAGAGATTGTGACGTTAATAAAGAAGCCACAAGAAGTCGCTAGAGATAACCCCAGATAGGTTGGAGTAATGGGCTGGGAAGGCAGGAGCGTCCTGGGAGACAGGTAAGAGTATACGTGGCAAGGGAGTGAAAGCCCAAAGGTCCTGAGCATAAGTAGGAGTAAGGAGAGGGGAAATACAAACCAATACCATCAGGAAGCTCCAGAGTCCAGGTCCAGGCAAGGGCGGATGTTTCTCAAGGGGATCCATAGTAGCTTCTCCGAGGTTTCTGGGAAGATACAAGCAAAGCCACAGCCTTGGGTTAACAAGGGGTTAGGGCCACTCCATTGGGAAGATAAGGGGTCCTCCCACCGTACAAGGGGAAGTGGGGTGGAGCAGGGGATGAAGCCTCTGTGCTTATAAGCCGGGGAGTTGCCGTGTTCATCAAAGGTAAGGAAGTTAAGGGTAAAAAGGATTTCAGTAAGAAGGAGGTGGGGGTCCATGGGGACGGGGAATGGCAGGAGCCTTGAGAGGTGTTCCTTAATGGAGCAGTTGGCATGCTCAATGATGGCTTGGCCTTGAGGGTTATAGGGGATGCTGGTCGAGTGCCTGATGTTCCATGAGGCAAGGAAGGAGTTAAAGGCACTGGTGTCCGTTTTTAACTCCCTGGGGACCCCCATGAGAAGCATGGTCATTTTCAGAGCTTTGATGGCATGGGAGGCGGTCTCCCTGGAGAAGGCAACTGCATATATAATCTTAGAGAATGTGTCCACAGTCACATGAACATATCGTAGTTTTCCAAAGGAGGGGGCATGGGTGACGTCCATTTTCCACATGGAGTTAGGGGCGAGGCCGTGGGTATTCACCCCTTGATGTTGGAGGGGTCCCAATGGGGCCAGAGGGGCACAGGAGGAGCAGAGTGAGATAGATGTTCACATTTAAGAGGGACAAGTCAGGGTAGAGGAAGTGGAGGGAGTGGGGGAGAGGTGAAAACGCTGGTGGAGGTCCTGAGCCTGCTCCAGCAGGGGCCAATGAGCGGTCATGATGAGGGAATCTTTGCTCGCATTACCCTCGGCTATAACACCTTTTAGGCCATGTGGGAGCTGACATTTCAGTAAACCAAGGCTGTACACGGTGATCCAGAAGGTCATTGATAGTAAGGTGACATCTAAGGGGGAGGTAGAAGCATTCACAGAGGTGAAAGGCAGAGATCGGAGGGTCTGGAACAACATATTGGCTGTCTGAGAAGACATTCAAAGGGGCATTCTGGACACAGAAGAACATTTGGGCTATAGCCAGGAGCTCACCTAATTGGACAAACCCAGGATTGGGGCCGGAAGAAGACAAGGGGGGGGGTGGGCATCAGCATTGTAAAGGATGAAGCCGAAGTTGGTCTTCTTCACCAAAGTTGGTGAAGGCAATGGGTGCGTTAGGAATGGGCTGGGATTTAGAGAATGAATGGCTGTGAAAGTCAACACAGATAGAGGGGAAGGTCTGCAAACGTTTGTCACATGGGTAGTGGTTGTCAAGTGTCTGAGGATAGCCCCACATCAGTGTCTGAAACAAGGCACAATTCCTCCACAAGGAGTTAAGTTTGACAACAGGGAGGGGCAGAACGATCTTGTCGGGGTCAAGATTGTAAATGTGATTGCAGGAGGATCTGCCTTTAAACACAAGGAGGAGGAGGATTTCAATGTAAGGAGTGATTTTGTGGCTATCACTGCGTGAAGGGTGGAGCCAGAACAAGGGGCCATCCTGCCAGATGGCCACAAAGACCCCCTCCAAGGTCCCTAAGACCAGGACAAGGAAGGACCTGTCCAGTCAGAAATGGTCCGTGGACAGGGAGAAGAGGATGGTGCTAACCTCATCAATGACAGCCTTAGCGGGGGGTGGGGGGGGGTCAGTGAAATGATGTCAGAGGGGGAGTGATTCCCCTTCGGGAGGGAGAAGAGGGGGTCAAGCTTCCCAGGGGCTATTGGAAGAAAGGGCTTGAGTCAATTGATACTACTGCAGAGCTTTTGGAGTTCATGAAGGGAGTATTTATATTTAACTTGTATATGGGGATCAAGAGGTTGAATTGTCTGGGAGATCTGGTAACCTAAGAACTGATATGGCTGAGCAAGTTGAATTTTCTCAGGGGAGATATGCAAATTGAGGGATTCCAAAGATAAGACCAGTTTTCTAAGTAGGAGATAAGGGTATCAGGGAGGATGGGCTAGGGCACAACCATCCGTGCATGATAGTGAGGTGGCATTGACGGTGAAGGACGCGGGAGAGGTCATTCAGCAATGGTAACAGGTTTGTGCTGGTGCAGGAGAGCTAGGAGGATGTCATCGCGTTTAATTGAGATGGATTTGCAGATGGGGGGAGGACATGAGGTTAAGGTATCAGGGGAGGATGGGCTAGGAGGATGTCATCCATTAGGTGTGGGATTTGCAGGATGGGGAGGACACTGAAGGTTAAGGGTATCAGGGGAGGGATGGGCTAGGAGGATGTCATCAATGTAGTGGATGGATTTGCAGGATGGAGGGAGAACATTGAAGGCCAAGGCTACAAGATTTTGGCAAACATTAGAGCTATTTTTCATTCCCTGAGGCATTACTTTCCATTGGTATCTATTGGCCAGTTTGTGTACATTGGGCTCCCACACTGTAAATGTGAAGTAAGGGCGGTCCTGTACTGCCAAAGGAATGCTGAAAAAGCAGTCCTTGAGGTGAGTGACTGCAATGTGCCATGACGGAGGGATACAACTGGGGTGGGGAAGTACGTTCTGAGGAGAGCCCATCTTTTTCATATGGAGGTTAATTTGTCAGAGGTCCTGTAACAACCTATATGTTCCTGATTTTTTTCTTAATAATGAAAATGGGGGTATCATGAGGACTAAGGGATGGTTCAATGTGTCCTAATGCAAGTTGTTCATCAATTAAGGACTTGAGGACAGTGAGTTTTGGTTCAAGAATAGGCCACTGCTCAACCCAGATGGGGTCATTAGTGTCCCATCTCAAGACAGGGAGTTAGGGGAGCAGTGGCCCTTAGAATTGGGGGTGAAGGTGTCTGGTTAGTAAGGGATTGTCCCTGCCTGAGAACCCACTCCTATCCTTGCCTATGACATCCTCCAATAGGGCGCTATCATCCATAGTAAGGACTGCACCCATAGTGAATAAGATGTCCCGGGGGGATCTCCCAAGACGACCTGAAGCACAGGTAGGAGCTGAGTGCTTCATCTAGGCGGACTATTTGATTGGATTTCATTGTCTTTGTTGATCTTTGGCCTGATTGTTTGGCTGGTGTGGCTGTAGGGGCAGAGTTGTCCTCCCAGCTGGTATAAAAGGTGGGTTTGTGTGAGTCTTGAGATCAGGGATCTCCCAAGACCACCTGAAGCACAGGTACCTGGTGCAGCAACCCTCCCTCAAATGGGGATTGCCAAAGGACTGTCCAAGTGGATTCTTTTTTTTTTTTAATTTTATTAATTTATTATGTTCTGTAGGTGTATGAATGTACTGTCTGCATGCAGGTCTGTGCACCCGGTGTCGTGCCAATGCCCGGGAGGTCGAAGAAGGGCGTGGAGTGCGAGGTTCCCCTGGAAACATGGCGTAGATTCTCGAACTTGGAATATTGGGGAGTCTCAGGTGGCACATCGGAATCCCCCAATAGTGGGTGCTGTTGACACAGCTAACATAAGGGAATCGAATACCCGGAGTCCCTAACACACTGCAAAGACGGCAGGTCAGCGAGCTTGGTAGGCCTCATGAGTAAACTCCGCTAGGGCATCGACATCACTGGGCCGCCCAAGTGGATTTGCTTGGACGAACACCGCTAGCACCCAATACGGAACTAGAAAAAAGAAGAAGAACGAAGTTAGACTTCCCCTAGAAGGCCTAAAGCTTTAGAGAAGTCAACACTCCATAATGAAGGAGAAAAACAGATCAAACAACGAAGGCATCTGAAGGAGCAAGCAAAGCAAGCCTTCAACACAGTGAAGAGGCATTTGGGATTCACATTGGAATACAGGGGCAAAGAGGAAACCCGCATATCGACAGGGACAATAAGAACAGAGGACAAAACAGGGAGCGAATGTGCGGCTGGACAAGGATAAGCCCACACCAAGCTCTACCAAGACCCATGTGGGGAAATGAGAGAATTACCAGGAAGATATAAGTAAAATCCGCCGCTGGGGATGTTAGTCCAAGGGACACAGGAGGTAAATTAATTATAAGGGGGGAGACAATTGTGAAACACACGTAAAAGAGGCGTACCAAGAATTGCCTACAAAATACAAAAGTACAAATAATCAATAAAAAAGAAGACTGAAAAAACAACATCGTATCAAGACCGGACCTAAGAGGAAGACGAATGGACAAACTCCAGAAGAAGGAATGTGGAAAGGCACTGGAAAAGATCCGCCTTTGAAAAAGATAAGGGATAAAGCCGAACCAGCAAACGCAAAGAGCTACATGGTTGAAGAGATTGAGAAGCTCTC
>VZQC01005118.1:1155213-1214445 GCA_009823505.1 Rhizomys pruinosus
AAAAAAAGATATGATCTAGGCATGGTGGTGTACACTTTCATCCCAGCACTTGGGAGGCTAGAAAAAATTATATTTGTCCAATATTCACCTTATCTATTATCAAATGTCAGATTATTTGGTACTTATTTCCTTGCTTCAAGTTTCAGAGAGAAATAAATGAGTAGCTAATGTAATAATTTTTCCTCAAATATGAAATGCCTAAAGTATATTAGTGTTCATGCATTTCTTTCAAGTAAGGCGAGAATATTAAATAACTCAGCGATGTTTGATAAACACATGGATGTATAATAAATGTGAAGGTATATCAGCTTTATCAGATATAGTTTTTCCTCTATGAAACTGTTATGTATGTGAAACACTCCACTTCTGGGACTCTCTGCAAAATATTGGCTTCATCTTACGTTAATGTATCTCACTCAAGGAAAGTTTATTAGGTAAGAGAGAATATGAAATAAACCTAAGATCTGCTCAGAAAAAATATATATATAATATATATTCCCCCACAGTAAAAATTCTTGGTAAACTTAAAAAAAATAAATAAATAAACAAATAAATATGCAGTAAGTTCTTCATTACACACTAACATAAAGTCATTTTACATAAAAAATTGAAAAACATATGCATTGTGTTAGTTTTCTATTGCTGGCACCATACAAACTATCATACATATAAATCTCAAAGAGTTTGTCAGGTCATATGACTGGCAAGAGTTTCTGAGATAATTCCAGATGATGGTCAGATTTTCATTTCTTTCAAGAGGTCTAGGAAGGTCGCCATTTCCTTGCCTTGTCATGGATCTAAAGAGTCAGCCTCTCCCTTAGTTCCTGGTTCTCTTCCCTGTCCTCAGAGCCAGCAGGATCACTCTGGTTATGGAGCCTCCTGTGCTTAGGCTTTACCTGGTCAATTTAAGATGCTCTGTCCTTAAGCTTTAGTGTAATCAGACCTTTAATCACATCTGCAGAGTACCTCTAACCATGTGACTTATAAATTCAAAAGCTTCAAAGATCAGAATTTGGGCATCTTTGGGAGGCTGATTTTCTAGCTACCCCAGCACATATCCATATGACTAGAAGTATCATGTTTTCTTAAAAATGAGAATTCTATTTTTTTTGGTCTTTTCAAGACAGGGTCTCCCTGTAAGACTCCCAGCTGTCCTGAACTCACTCTGTAGACCAGGCTGGCCTTGAACTAGAATTACATGAAAATGGTTAATATTGACTATCTAAAATGACGTCTTAAGGAAGTAGGAGACTTTATATTCTTTCTTCTCTTCAATTTTTGATTATATAAATATTACAAACCCTTCAAAAGCTCTTTACACAAAATAAAATGGGTATAGCTAGAGACTGACTGTATCCTTATCAGACTGTGAACTCTGGTATCAGGTGAGTAACATATATGTTTTAGGAACATTCCAGGGAGCAAAGAATGCAGGTCAAGGTAACTACCACAGGGCAGGACTACATGGCTTGCTTTACTGATCTACCATATTGCTGAGGTTTCCTTGTATTTTTATGTCAGTAATTCCACTAAGCTCTGGCTGAAAGTTGGATTACAAGCCACAAGAGGGAAATAAACAGAAGAGAAAGTCTGCTTATTTTCTTAGCAATATCCTTTCCAGACTGTGAGCTTATAGATTCTCCAGGCATGAGTGGGAGAACACTGAGGCAGATTTAGAAAATTCATCACTTTCAAATTTTTTAAGAATATTTTATTATGTTTGTATTCATTTGGTGTGTGCATACATCCCTGTGTATATGTGCAGGCATGAGTCCGGAGGTCAGAGGACAATTTAAGAGAGTTGGACCTTTCACCAAGGTCACTGGGGGCACATTCAGGTCCTCAGGATTGGCATCTCATTGATCCCATTTTCAGATTTGTTTTCCTAAAGCAGTGACTCAAGGACACAAGGATCTACATATTTCTGTCTATACTAGTGATGGACAAAGGAACTTTCATTTGGCGGGGACTTAAATTAGCTAAAATGTAGCTTCTTGTAATATCATTAATGAAGTAGCAAATAAATTAATACCTACTCAGGCAAAGCTATCTACAGATTATTCACAGATGAGAAAGGCTAGATGTCTTAGAAACTCATGAAAAGTCTGGCCAGTCTGTAAATGAAAACTAAACACAAAGCATGCTAATAAGTTTTTCCCTATATTTTTTTAAAGATGGCATTGGATCCCTGGAACTGGAGTTAAATAGATGGCTATTAGCTGCCACATGAGTACTAGGAATTGAACCCGATCCTCTGCAAGAGCAGACAGTGCTCTCAATCACTGAGCCAAAACTGCCTGTTTTTCACTTTAAATATATTAGTGATTTTAAAAAAAATGGTAGTGCTCAGTTCTGCGAGAGAACAACCAAAAGGCCCCCAAAATAGAACACAAATTACCAGAACAGGTTCAAAGCTCTGAGGCTGTGGAAAGGTAAAAACTGTGGTGAAACTGTGGTCAAGATATAAAATTTATAACAGTTGTCCATATCATATATGCCAGCTGAGGACCTCAAATAGTCAAAAGAGTCAATAGGTGACAATGATCCATGCTAGCTAGGTCAGATTAAAGTTAATTCTGCTGCAGAGGAGCATGCGCAGAGTACTGTGCCCCTTCTAGTAAAATCTCAGTTTATACATATTTTTGCTTAATACACATCTATTTATAGCAGACTGAATTTGGAGCAAAACGGGCTTCTGAGGAAAGCATGCACCTTTCTAAGAGGAACATTTCCAAGAGGAACACATCCTAGAGGAGCCACAGGGAGGGACAACCTGCAGAAGAGATGTGTAAGACCCATGGCAGCCAAGATTGAGACATGAGGCTTTCTTGAGCACTGAGTTTTGCTTACTCAGTGCACTACTGAAACTCTTGACTACTTACTACTTGTTCTACTACCACGTCCTGTCTGAATTCTCTTTTGCAACCACAAGATCTGAGACTGTTGCTGGAGTTGTGACCACAAGAAACTGGAGACCTCTCCAGAACACTACATATCTACAATGGTTTAGAGCATGTTGAACTTTGCAGTGCCATTTGGCAAAACTAGTACAAACAAGAAAACACACACACACACATACACACACACACACACACACACACACACCACAGTGACATAAAATTTCTATCACAAGTACACTATTGATATTAAAAAAGCCCATGTGATGGGGTGGGGGTGGGGGGGAAGGGAAAGGGAAATATGCCTGATCTGAATTGGAAAATGATGTACGAAATGCACAAACCATCAATAAAAATTAAATTAAAAAAAATAAAAATAAATAAATAAAAATAAATAAATAAAAAAGCCCATGTAAGACTGTTCATGACAGCATTTATTATTATGTGAAAATAACAGAAGAAATGTAGAATGTAAAATGACCACCAAAGAGAAAATTGCTAAATGAGTGAACTGTAACAGTCTCCAAGAATTTCTTCATCCCTGTAAAGAATAAATGAGAGGAGAGAAATTACCATTAGAGTTTCTCAAAAATGGTGATAATTAGAGACAAAGCAATTAGCAGGGTCCACACAGCATGGTGCTCTATTTTTAAAATTCAAAAATCAGGACAAAATGCCATCAACTTTTCTAGCAACCGTATAAACATGGACATGTTGCAGAACAAGTCAATAGTAATTTCCCCTCTACATCAGAGTCCTGGTGGACAAGAAATGAGCTGTGAAGTGAACAAAGGGAAGATTTTACATATTTATAATGTCATTTCAAATTTGGAGTATGATACACTACTAATTTGTAAACTATTTTCAATGATTAAAGCATGAAGCTTTCCATTATGCAAAGATTTATCTCTTATTTTGATTTTAGTAAAAATGTATGAGTCAAAGCATTTGTTTGACTAAACTAAAAAGCAAGACAAATATACCGAGAAGCAGATAAGTCCATGATCAAACGCTAGAAAGCCTATAAAATAGTGACATAACAAAGATGACAGAAGCAGCTTATGCCTCTCACAGTATTAAAAAAGAAAAAGGAAGATGCCGGGCCATAAATCAACCATTACATAGTCACAGTGTTTTGGTCTGTGTTTTTCCTTTCTCTGTCACCCTAAGTATTTGCCTTCCATTTTGTTTTTGTTCTCTCTCTCTCTCTCTCTCTCTCTCTCTCTCTCTCTCTCTCTCTCTCTGTATTTTTGAGACAGGGTCTCCCAATAGCCCAGTTTGACTGGAATCTACTGTGTAGATCAATCAGGCCTCAACTGAGTGCTGGGATTGAAGGCTTGGAGCATCAACCTTCATGGGTAGCCTGGCTTTCTACTTTTTGACTTAAAGTTGTTAATCCATCTCCTATTAATAGACCTGCATGTCCGGCAGATCTAAGAAGGAAAAGAGTAGAAATAATAACATGCTACTCTTGCTTACATTCCATTAAATGGAATGTGGAATGTAAGAATATAATTTTTATAAAGTTGGAAAACAGATTATGAAATAAAATGACAAATAATTGCGCAGAAATTTGGGGACATTTCTATTCAAAGTTGTATGAGATATCCAAGTACATTTTTCTCAAATATTAATTACTATTAATTCTTGAAAAAGATGTTATTACTAAAAATTGTTAAGTTTTTATTCAGGTTTTTACTAATTATGGCACTGGTGCCATGTGATCATATTTAAATTACATTATTGTAATTAATATTATATCACATAAATGCACATATTTGAAATACATACTATATAGCAGAATTTCGCATCAAATCAATGCTCATTATATTTTAGATTAAATTCACAATCAAATTAAAAGTCTCTTCTCTTAGCTCTCATCAGAATTCCTCAGATAATTTGAAGAATTATATATAATTTTTTATATATAATATTTTATAAGAGATTTTTCCATAATGCATTACAGATGCAAGAGACCTGTACTCATAAAAGCATCCTATATATAACTCAGGAAGTTTTTAAATTTTTATCTATTATTATTATCTGTGTGTGTGTATGCATAATACATGTGTGTAGGCACTCAGGCCATTGTATGGGACATGTGAGAGAACAGTACTGTGGAGTCACTGTGTTCCTTCTGCTTTTATGTGGGTTTCCATGGACTGAACTCAGATCACTTGGTTGTGCACTAAGTGTCTTTACCTGCTGGATCATCTGAACAACTCATACTCTGGGAAAATTTTATAGTTTCATAATCATTTTCCATGTTTTTGTGACTTGACAAAAATATTACCATTTTCTAAATTTTGGTAGATTTTGTTTAGTATTTACCAAAAGCTAAAGGCATGCTCATTTTTCTCAATGCATTGTATTTTGTGCATGTCTTATATTTGGGGCCTATCTAATCTAAGCATAGGCCTAAATGAGCTAACATTTCCAGCCAGTGATTCCAGGAGGCACAAGTAAGAGTCACAGGACCTCTCTGGCTATGTCCATGAATCAGGATGAGTTGATAAAAATGGTCTGGGATTGGTCCCTGGGAGGTGAGATCATAATGCCTATATAATGATCTATTGCATTTGAATAAAGCACTATATTGTATTTAGAATTCCACCCTGCCATTGTCCAAGTGTTGTGCTTTCCCATGAATGCTTTCTACATGGCTTGGTCCACAGTGGAAATGACCATGAACCACACTGTTTGTGGTCAATCCCCCAGGCCTGCTGGGGAATTTCGGGGTCTGACCAAAGGAATGGGGGTGTGTCGGGTGTGGTGTCTCGAGTCATGCGTGATTGCCTTCCACATGCTGTCCTTCCCTTCTTGGCTCAGCTCCAGGACTTGCCTCCTGCCTGCAGGCTGACAGTTTCTGGGCTCTGCTCCCACAAGAAGGGGGGAGGGAATGCTCCTGGAGATCACCCATGGAACAAACTCACACACACACACACACACACACACACACACACACATGTGCACGATGAGCCAGGGAAGATAGGAACTCCGTTTATTTACTGTCAGTGAGGTCTATATATTCAAGACTACTGTGCTTTGGGCAAGGAAGTAGGGAGCAGGTGGAAGGGAGGGGTGAGTCAACTTGGTTCTAATGGGGAGCTGCAGAACTCCGGTTTGTGCAACAGGTACTAGAGGTGTAACATTCTGCTCAATGTCTCAAGGGAAGGGGCCTGGAAGTTTGCAGAGATAGGGCAAAGCAAGAATCATTGTAATATCCCTAATCTTCTGGCTACAGATAACTCTGGAAGCCCACAGAGATATCAGAAAACTGGAGATCTCCCTGAACAGGTCTTACAATTTCTCACTTCAAGCCACACACAAAGTTTCATTCCCACAGGGGTGAGAGGTGCAGAGTCAAAACAAAGACCCTGAGAGTTTGGTGAATGCAGACAGAGGGCAAGCTGTGGTGGACTCGTTTATTGGGGGCAGGGTTAGGATTTATGTACTGTTCACATTCCTGCTCTCCTCTTGTCACCTTCTGATTGGTCCAAGGCTTCAACTCAGCTGCATGTATGGTCTCACCTGCCTAGGGCAGGTTAGGTTGAGGGACAAGCTCTGCACATGCATAATTCTCAGCATACTGTCTACTACATTTCCACCCTTTGTATTTAATTTTGTGTGAGGAGCAGTCCAGTGGGAGCTCAGGTGCAATGCCCGAACTTTGTTGACCCCACCTCTGGCATTCCAATATTTGACTGTGTCTGGCTTAGGTTGTCCTGGTTTTGCAGGATCTTACCCATCTTTGACTGGCCAGCCACCAAGGGAAGAGGCCAGGAGAAGAGGCCAGGAGCAGTACTGATTAGGGGAGAGACAAGCTCATTCTCGTGAATTGTGGATGGATGAGAGACAGATGCAAATCACCTCATTGGGTGGGGTGCATGCAGAGTCCCTATTGACCATTGCTGAAAGGACCTGAGCTGTTGTTTTGTTGACCTGGAGTTGGCTGCGGGCAAAGAAAAACAGACACCTGAAGAGAAAAAGACAGAGTAGGGCGAGGAGGCAGAGGACGCCCCAGGGGACCAATGTAGCAGGATCAAAAATGGACTTTAGCTTAGACCACACCTGTGAAACAAAGCTAGTATCAAAGGCTATGATCTCAGGGCAGGTAGAGTTAAGGGAGATAATTTGGGAACCAAGAGTCAAGGTGTAATTCATGAACTGTTGGGACCAAAGGCCCCTAATGTAGTTGGCAAGCTCCTGATGGTGCTGAGAGATATTGGTGACTGGAAAAGGGGTCAGGCAAAAGGAGGAGAACCTAGGGTCCCAGGACATCTGAACCATAGCATGTAGTGTTTGGATTTCCTCACCCAAAAGGTCAATCTGCTGTTGTAAATTGAAGATAGTGGTGTGGAAATGGGAGTTGATGAGGTTTTGAGTTTGGAGAGCCGAAGCCTATTGGTCCACAATGGAGCTTAGGGTGGTGGCCGTCATAACACTCTGAGTAAGAGAGGTGGAGGCAGTGGCAGCCGAGGCCAGAGTGATTAGAATGGTGCTGTTGATGAAGGCAGTAAGGCCAAAGTCTCTGTGCAACAACGTGGGGCACATGAGTTCCACTCTGTGGAAGTGGGTGGCATTAGTTACCAGGACCCAGAGGGCAGAGGAGCTTCGGAGCAAAAATGCTAGGGTGCCTCTGGAAGAGGACCTGCAGTCGGTTAAGAGGCAGGGGAAGATGTCCAAGCAGTTAACTAAGCTGGAGCTCATAGGTGAGGAGAAATTAGTCAAGAGGAACTAGAAAGGGGGCTTAACACAGACAGGTGAAGGAGCAAAGGAGTAGAATTTAGTCTAAGTGACTTTGACAGAGTTCTCAAAGGGGGAGTCAGAAGTGTAGGTACCATTGAAATAAGTGGCGCCATTAAGAAAGAGTAATGAGCAGATATCAGAACAAGCAGCAGGGCCACAAAGGGACAATTTTCAGCCAGAAGAGTGGGTTAAGGAGATATTGAGTGGGACCACGTTTGTTATAGTTTGAAACACTAAATGTGGAGTTGCCCCAGGGGGCTTGAAACCATATCCATCAGTTGGCAGTGTTGCCCACAGTGTAACATCAAGAGTGGCCTGGGCAGTAAAGCCATTCCACTGGAATGGCAACCTTTGGGGAGTAATAGGGAATGGGCTGGCATCGGGGAATAGAAAGCTTGGCTGAGTGTTCTGTGCCATTGGCAGAAATGGAACTGTGGGGTAAGGAATTTAGAAAGGCATCTAACTCGGCCCTGGGAGCGATTGCCCTTGAAATCCCCTGAGGTATGGGAGTGAAGGGAGATACAATGGGGGTGGCCCACAGGTGAGTGAGTAAAGCAGAGGGTATTGGAGAGATTGTAAGAAGTACCAGTAAAGTTAATAAAGAGGCCAGAGGGGGTCGCTAGAGGTAACCCTGTGGATAGGTTGGAGGAGTAAAGGACTGGGAAGGCAGGAGCATCCTGGGAGACAGGAAAGAGTATAGGTGGCAAGGGAAGGAAAGCCCAAATGTCATGAGCATAAGTAGGAGTAAGGAGAGGGGAGATACAAACCAATACCGTCAGGAAGCTCCAGAGTCCAGGTCCATGCAAGGGCGGATGTTTCTCAGGGGGATCCATAGTGGTTTCTCCTAGGTTTCTGGGAAGACACAAGCTAATCCTCGGCCTTGGGTTAACAGGGAGTCAGGGCCTCTCCATTGGGAAGATAAGGGGTCCTTCCACTGTACAAGGAGAAGTGGGGTGGAGCGGGGACAGAGCCCCAGTGCTTGTAAGCTGGAAAGTTGCTGTGTTGATCAAAGGCAAGGAAGTTAAGGGTAAAAAGAGTTTTGGTAAAAGGGAGGTGGGGGTCCATGGGAATGGGAATGGCAGGAGCCTTGAAAGGTGTTCCTTAATGGAGTGATTGGTGCGTTCAATAATGGCTTGGCCTAGAGGGTTATAGGGGATGCTGGTGGAGTGCCTGATGTTCCATGAGGCAAGGAAGGCATTAAAGACGCCAGATGTGTAAGCGGGGCCATTGTCCATTTTTAACTCCCAGGGGACCCCCATGAGAAGCATGGATATTTTCAGACCTTTGATGGCCTGGGAGGCGGTCCACAGTCACATGAACATATTGGAATTTTCCAAAAGAGGTGACATGGGTGATATCCATTTGCCACAGGGAGTTAGAGGTGAGGCCATGGGGATTCACCCTTTGATATTGGAGGGGTCCCAATGGTGCCAGAGGGTCACAGGAGGAGCACAAGCGAGACAGATGTTTACATTTAGCGAGGGACAGGTCAGGGTAGAGGTGGTGGAGCGAGCTGGGGGGGGGGAGGTGAAAATGCTGGTTGAGGGCCCGAGCCTGCTCCAGCAGGGGCAAATGAGCGGTCATGATGAGGGTATCAACACTCGCATTACCCTTGGCTATAATGCCCTTTAGGCCTGTGTGGGAGTGGACATGGTCAATGAACCAAGGGTATGCATGGTGGTCTAGAAGGTCCTTGATAGTAAGTAAGGTAACATCTAAGGGGGAGTTAGAAGCATTCACAGAGGCAAAAGGCAGAGATCAGAGGGTCTGAACAGCATATTGGCTATCTGAGAAGACATTCAAAGGGGTATTCTGGACACGGGAGAACACTTGGGCTATAGCCAGGAGCTCACCTAATTGGAAAGATCCAGGATTGGGCCAGAAGAAGACAAGGGGGGGGCATCACCATTGTAAAGGTTGAAGCCAAAGTTGGTCTTGTTAGCATGGGTGAAGGCAATGAGCACATTAGGAATGGGCTGGGATTTAGAGAATGAATGGCTGTGAAAGTCAACACAGATAGAGGGGAAGGTCTGCAAACGTTTGTCACATGGGTAGTGGTTGTCAAGTGTCCCAGGATAGCCCCACATCAATGTCTGAAACAAGGCACAATCCTTCCACAAGGAGTTAAGTTTGACAACAGTGAGGGGCAGAACAATCTTGTCTGGTTCAAGATTGTAAATGTGATTGCAGTAGGATCTGCCTTTAAACGTAAGAAGAAGGAGGACACAGCTCCAGAGAGAGAGGACAGTTTTACTTCTCATCCACCTGTGCCCCTTTTCTAAGCCTAGGGAACAATCTGCGGAAGAGGGGGCATGGTAGAATGTAAAGGCTGCGATTGGGGTGAACAGTGAAACTACAGCGATGTAGTCTGGACACTCATTTGATCAACTTGATTGAACAAACAACCTGTCACCCCCCACTGAATGGTGGGACTGTGGGGGTTTGGGCACAACAGTCTGTAGATTGGTTTTGCACAAAGGATGCTTATACTCATGGATTATCACTTATAGCTAAAAAATGAAAAAAAAAAACGTTAAAGATGCAGGACAGTTATGGCAGAATACATGATCTGGGATTGGGTGGGGGTGGGGGGGAAGGGAAAGGGATATATGCCTGATCTGAATTGGAAAATGATATACGAAATGCACAAACCATCAATAAAAATTAAATTAAAAAAAAAAAAAAAGGAGGAGGAGGACTTCAATGTAAGCAGTGATTTTATGGCTATCACTAAGGAGGGGTGGAGCCAGAAAAAGGGGCCATCCTGCCAGATGGCCCTAAACACTCTATCCAAAGTCCCTAAGACAGGAAAAGGAGGGGCCTGTCTGGTCAGAAACAGTCTGTGGATAGGGAGAAGAGACTGCTGCTAACCTCATCAACGACAGCCTTAGCAGGGGGGTCAGCGAAATTATGTCAGAGGGAGAGTGATTCCCCTTCAGGAGGGAGAAGAGGGGGGTCAAGCTTCCCAGGAGCTGTTGGAAGAAAGGGCTTGAGCCAATTGATACTACCACAGAGCTTTTGGATGTCATTAAGGGAGTATTTAACTTTAACATGTATATGGGGATCAGGGGTCAGACTGTCTGGGAGATTTGGTAACCCAAGAACTGATATGGTTGAGCAAGTTGAATTTTATCAGGGGAGATATGTAAATCGAGGGATTCCAAAGATGAGACCAGTTTTCTAAGTAGGAGGTTAAGGGTATCAGGGGAGGGATGGGCTAGGAGGATGTCATCCATGTAGTGGATGGATTTGCAGGATGGAGGGAGGACATTGAAGGTTAAGGGTATCAGGGGAGGGATGGGCTAGGAGGATGTCATCCATGTAGTGGGTGGATTTGCAGGATGGAGGGAGGACATTGAAGGTTAAGGGTATCAGGGGAGGGATGGGCTAGGAGGATGTCATCCATGTAGTGGATGGATTTGCAGGAAGGAGGGAGGACATTGAAAGTTAAGGGTACCAGGGGAGGGATGGGCTAGGAGGCTACCATCCAGGTAGTGGATGGATTTGCATGACAGAGGGAGGACATTGAAGCCCGGGGCTACAAAATTTTGGCAAATACTAGGGCTATTTTTCATTCCCTGAGGCAGTATTTTCCATTGGTATCTAGTGGCCAGTTTGTGTACTGGACTCCTACACTGTAAAAGCGAAGTAAGGGAGGTCTTGTACTGCCAAAGGAATGCTGGAAAAGCAGTCCTTGAGGTCGACTACAATGTGCCATAACGGAGGGATACAACTGGGGTGGGGAAGTCCACCCTGAGGAGAGCCCATCTTTTTCATATGGAGGCTGATTTGTCGGAGGTCCTGTAACAGCTTATATTTTCCTGAGTTTTTTCTTAATAACAAAAATGGGAGTATTGTGCAGACTAAGAGATGGTTCAATGTGTCCTAATGCAAGTTGTTCATCAATTAAAGACTTAAGGACAGTGAGTTTGGTTCAAGTATAAGCCACTGCTCAACCCAGATTGGGTCATTAATGTCCCATTCAAAACAGGGAGTTAGGGGAGCAGTGACCCTTAGAATTGGGGGTGAAGGGTCTGGATAGTAAAGGGATTGTCCCTGTCTGAGAACCCACTCCTATCCTTGCCTATGACATCCTCCAATAGGGCGCTATCATCCGCAGTAAGGATGGCATCCATAATGAATAAGTTGTCCCTTCCCCAGTGGGTGCTGGGAATGTCGGCAAGGAGGGGCTTGATGGTCCCAGAATTACCATAATAATCTTCCCATACTACCCCATTGGTAATTTGGTTAGTGGGTCGCTGCCCACCAACGCCTTTAATGGGGAGCCCAGGTGTAAACCTCCAAGTGAAGAAGGGGGCAGTGTCATTGGAGGTGATAATGGTGACATCTGCTCCAGTGTCTACAATCCTTTTAATGGAGCAGCCATCCAACTTAATGGACATCTGGGGGTGTGTGGCCATAAATGGGTATAGTCCAGAGGACTTGAGGGGGGGACCCTCTTACTTGCAGGATGAGGGGTGCCCCAAGAGGAGTTTAAAGGATCCGAGGGCATGGATCTGCAGTCCTTAGCCCAGTGAAAACCTTTTTTACATTTGGGACAAGGAGTCTTAGGCCTAGTTGCAGGACCGGGGGCAGGAGCAGCGTAAATGGGTGGTCAGAAGAGCCCTGGCAGGGATAAGGCCTGAATAGAGGCAGTCAAGGCCTCAAAGGGGGCTGTTGCCGGGTTAAGGTCACAAGTGGCAATGATCCATTTATGGATCTTCATTGGGCACTGGAGCAACAGCACTATGGGCACTGAGAGTTCATACCCTCCCAGGCAAGTTCCTTAACCAGGGCATCACGTGCTGGGCCAGGTGGGATGCAGCGGTCCACTGCCACAGTGACCCTGGTGAGGAAGTCTGAGAAATGCTCCCCAGGATCTTATACTAAGTTGCAAAAGTAGGAATCAGTTTTTTGGGGGAGTACTAGATTCAAGACTTTGAAGTGCCATGTATTTAACCTGATCAAAGTACTGTGGGATTCCAATAAGGGACTGACTCATGGGATCAGTGAAGTTGCCACGGCCAGTAAGCATATCTAAGATAATAGGAAGTTGATATCGAATATTGGTATGGGCCTGGCCTTCAGCCATGTCTTCATAAGCAGCCCTCTATTGAAGGAAAGCAGGTGTATCAAGACAGGCTTTAAGTAGAGTATACCAGTCATAATGTGTTTGGAGATTAATGGCCCACTGGGTGAAGACCTGTTTGAAGTAAGGGGAGTCAGGGCCTGACTCTCGTGCTGCCTTCTGGATGAGGGAAAGTTCAGGCAGCCTGGTGGGGATCCAAGGTTGAATAGCAGCATTAGGCCCTACATTGACTAGGAAGGCATGCAGGGTGGGGTTGGTATGCAGAAAGGGATTGTTAGAGTGCGGAATTTTAGGAGCAGGAAGGGCGGAGGGGAGATCCCTGCTAATCTCCCTCCAGAGATAGATAGAGAACAATGGGCCTCAGCAGGGGGTTTGGGTGGGGATGAGGGGGCCATTGGGGTAGGCAGAAGGTTGAGGGGCTCAGTCTCCTCATGACCTTCTAAATTGGGGACACAAGGCAAGGTCAACTTTTCTTCAGTATTTTTGTGGCAGGCAGAGCTATGCTCATGAAGGACTTCCTCAGCCGAGGAGGCTTTAAGGCTGTAAGGCTAGCGATAATGGGTGGGAGAATCAGAGAATCAGGACAAATGGAGCAGGGGGAAGGACGCCAGACGAAACCTCATGCTTATGGGACAGATAAAGGACCCTTATCCAGATGGAGGGGTCCCAACTGTTTTCAGGAGTGATCCCAGGGGAAATGCATACAGCCTTCTCCCAAAATGAATCCAAGTTCCAAAATTTCACTTTCCGGCCACGTTTCTGGAGGAGAGCCTTAAGCACGGCCATCTGTGGCTCCTGAACATGGGGAGGGATGTTCCCCATGGGGGCAGAAAATGGGGAGGTTAAGTGTTAGAGGGAAGAACCAACAAAGCAGCAGCACAAGAATGTACATTCCTAGCCAAGGGCAAACACACAAAAAATTAAGTAGAGAGAAGGAGAGGTGGGTTGGGGGAGGGGTGGGGCCCAGGCCAGGAAGGGGGTGCCTCGCCAGCACCAGGGGGTCAAAAAACCACCATTGGGTGCCAGTTGTAGTCAATCTCCCAGGCTTGCTGGGGAATTTCGGGGTCTGACCAAAGGAATGGGGGTGAGAGGTGCAGAGTCAAAACACAGATCCTGGGAGTCGAGTGAATGCAGACAGAGGGTGAGCTGTCACAGACTCTTTTATTGGGGGCAGGGTTAGGGGTTATGTACTATTCACATTCCCGCTCCTCTTGTCCCCTTCTGATTGGCCCAGGTCTGCAACTCAGCGGCTTGTATGGTCTCACCTGCCTAGGGCAGGTTAGGTTGAGGGACAAGCTCTGCACATGAGTAATTCTCAGCATACTGTCTGCTACAACTGTGTATAAGCTACATGATTTTATTTTGTTATGTACAATGTATTAAATCAATTAGTTTTGTAATCAAGTGACACTTTTCTGTTTTTAACTTATTTCTTATTTTTATGGATTTATGTACAAGTGCACATGTATGTGTTTGCACACATGTGCAGAGGCCCAGCATTCACCGGGGTGTTTTACTGTATCACTCTCTTATATTCATTGAGTTGGTGTCTGCTGCTGAACCCAGAGCTTGTAGATTCTGCCTTGTTTAGCTAGTCACCTTGTGTCTGCCTCCCTAGAGCTGGGATCACACAAAACCTCTATGTCTACCCTCCTTTTCTGTGACTTCTGAAGTTTTGAATGCATTCCTTATACTTGTAGGCAAGCCTTAATTTATGGTTTTAAATGCATTTTCCTTCTGTTCACAAATGTGATCATCACATAGGCATTTGGTTGATTGCTATGTTTATGTGCCCTTAATTTTCAACTGATGATTAGTCTAAATATTTTGAGTCCGATGTTTGTGTGGAGTCTTAAAACATATTTTATTTATATATTTTTTGAAAAAACTATATATATATATATATATATATATATATATATATATATATATACACACACAGAATCTATTTCGAGGATATCCACCCCTATCACTCACTTCCAACTTTTTCCAGTCACCCATGTCTTCCTCCCAACTTCATATCCCTGTTTGTTTTTCCTTTATAATCCACTGAATCCAACCCAAGCTGCTTATTAGGGCACAGGTGTGGAGCCATCCACTGGAGTGAGGGCGGCCTCTGAGTGTTTTCCTTTCTCCTGCTCCTCTGCCCCATCTTCACATTCCCCTCCCCACTGAACCCTTCCTGTTATTCTCAATTCCCGTTTATCACTGCATTCTATCTCCTCTCTCCTGGCACCTTTTTATTTTCTTACTCTCTACAGATTTTCCAACTGAACCACATATACCTGTAGATTGAAAGCTGGTATCCACTTAAAGAAAGAACTACAACGTTTATGCTTATAGGCCTGCATTAACTCCATTAGGATGATTGCTTCCGGTTCTATCTGTATACCCATGGATTTGATATTTTTTCTCTTAATAAAAGTGAGTAACATCCCATTGTATAAATGGACCATTCTTTCATTATCTGTTCATTAGTTGATGGATATCTAGGTTGTTTCCATTTTCTGTCTGTGATCAAAATACATTGTATGAAATTGAGTCAATTAAAATGAAAAAAAGCAGAGGCCCTAATATAAAGAGGGACTGGTGATGGGGACGTGGGAGGAGTTGGAAGGAAAGAGTAGAATTGGTGTAAATACAGTAGTCATGCATGGAATTACCAAAATTTTTAATTGAAAATTTTGTGAAATTTATACTACAATCATTCAATAACCTCTATGTGGCTTTCAGCTCACACTTTTCAAAATCCTGTGCTTTTACTCTTTGTTCATATTTTCAATGGCTGAAATAAGTTTTCCAAGGTCACTTCAGGTATATATTTCTGAAGTGCTTTACATTCAAGATTGTCTTCTATTTCTATGTTACATGAAAGCATTCCTCAAGAATATAAAAATCATTTTGCTCATAATCTTTTCATCTTGAATTTATAGTGAACTATACCTCTGTACCTTTTTGGTTTCAAACATCTTTCAGATTTCAATGAAAGGTGTGGGCCTCTACATAGCAAACAATTCTACCATTATTCAAAACAGTACCAAGATTTTACCTGGTCTTACATAGTTTAAAAACTACCTGACACCCATGCATTAACCTTCAAGTTAAGAATTCTTCAAATAGTTGTTCCCAAGAGTAACATAAAACTTTCTGTTGCTTAGAGCTGCCAATAGAAATTCCATCCATCATCTGGCTTTGAATTCCTCTCTGGACTTTTCTGGCTTTTTTTCCTCCCATATTCCCTTGTTATCTCACTTTGGACATATTTCCTCCTTATTTTGTGGATTAAAAAAATGACACTCCCAGAACTGGAGAGATGGCTCAGCATTTAAGATCATTTGCACCTTTTCCAGAGGTGCAATTCCTACACATACAGCAACCTGTAATTCCAGCTCCTGGGAATCCAATACTCTCTTTTGGCCTCTATGGGCACCAGCAACAACACTCTAAACATACACACACACACACACACACACACACACACACACACACACACACACACTTTAAGTGATCCTAAAAAAAGTTTCTCCCATTTTAAAGTTTCTTTCAATTACTAAGAACTATTTGGAATTACATTGTTAATTTTTAATATGTAACTTCCATACAAATAGCATGAGTTTCTGTTATTTCCTGTGTTCTTTACTCCAATGGGAAATGACCTCATTATATATAAAATTAGCTAACTGAGAGAAGATGAGAAGAGAAAGGAAGAGAAGGGAGGAGGAGAAGAGAGGAGAGGAGAGGGGAGGGGAGGGGAGGGGAGAGGAGAGGAGAGGAGAGGAGAGGAGAGGAGAGGAGAGGAGAGGAGAGGAGAGGAGAGGAGAGGAGAGGAGAGGAGAGGAGAGGAGAGGAGAGGAGAGGAGAGGAGAGGAGAGGAGAGGAGGCACTTTATGGCTCTGCTTCTTTTCTGCTGATCAAATCCTATTCTCAGAATCACTGTCAGGCCCAACCCCTTTCTGGTAACTGCCTAGCTTCAGCTCCTACACTAGTGTTGAGTTTATTGGAGTCTCAGGGAGATTCAGCCACCATCAATCAGATAAAGATATTGTTCAATATCACAATGTTGAAAGTATGCCATAAAAGTAGAAAGGAAGTCAGAATGAGAATATTTCCTTTTTAAATTTATTTTTTATTGTTATTAAATTTTTCCATACATAATACATCATTTCTCAATCGAATTTAGAGTTACTTCCCTTTCCATGCCTCCCCTGCCTTACCTTCCAGAGTTTGCTTTCTTTTTTTTTATTTTAAGACATTGACTAACCAGATTTCCTATTGTTAAACACACAATCATTACTTTCAATTACTGGAAAGAAATTGGGGAAGGTTACATTCCTTTTCCTCTAGTCCTCTTATAATCAGTAAAATTCCTCTGAAATTATAGGCACGTGACTATGTTCCAGATTTAGTTGATATTTGGTATTTACTTTTTTTTTTTTAGTTTTAGCTTTCAAATAGAATATGATTTTATTTTGAGACAAAGTCTTCCTGTAGCCTCAGCTAGCCTAGAACTCTCTGTGAGCTGAATAGCCTCACTCTCATAGAGATCTGCCTGACTGTGCCTACTGAGTGCTAGGACTAAATGCTCAAAGGTATCCACCTTGCCTGGCTTGGTTACCATTTAAAAGGAACTTAACTGAAAACGTTTTGTAAAATCAGTTTATTTGCTGTAGGCAAGAAATCTGTGCTAAAGTTGAATTTCGTTCTTGAAACCGTTTTCATCTCAGAAGACTGGACTTTGACTATACATATTCTTATGTGAGAAAAGCAAGAAAATTTGAGTTCCATATTACAGATTTAAAAATTACAGCTGCTAGCATGGTAACACACACCATTAACACTAGAACTCAGAAAGCAGAGGAAGGCAGATTGCTATAAGATAGAGGTCATCCTGGGCTACATAGTGAGTTCTGGATCAGCTGGGGCTACAAAGATATCTCTAAAAATATAGCCCATTAAAGTTGTTGTTATACAATAGTATAACAGTAAATTTCATACAAAAATATAATTTAACAATTTTTATAAAAATCACATAATATTTATGCTGAATCATTTGAACATCCATTGTGTCAAACTAGTTTTATCAGCAAATACCTGAATAAATTGGGGGCGATCATTTAATAATCAATTTATTAGTTTCCACCTTAGAAAAAATATACCAAAATTATTTTCTAAAATTGTCATAACAGAACACAACATATAAAGTACTTAATAATTATAAACAAAAATAATTGTTCAAGAAGAGCTGAGCATGCTTGTTGGAGCAAACTGGTCCAGAAAGCACAAGGTCTTTGTTTTATCTCCAGAAACCCTAAAATAAATTTAAACAAAAACATAGGAGAAATGTCACTAAAGAAAAGGTGGTTCAAGACTACACTTTCAGGGATTATTTCTATAGTATGTTACTAGAGAAGTTTCTCTGTGTAGAGTACCAGAAATCATGAGGAGGAGACGTAGCATTCTCTCCGGAGCATGAAGCCGGCTCTTGGTGTTGCTTTACTGAAACTGCCTCTTGCCATGGATGATCGTTCTTCTCTCTTTCAGGAGAATAGAGGGAAAAGATGCAGTATGAGTGGAAAAAAAGAAAAGAAAAGGTGGTTCACTAGTGCTTGATAATGCATGGTAAGAAATCATCACAGTCAGCACAGGAGATACAACAACAGGGTAGAGATGTAGGTTCGGAGACAGGAATCAACTCTAAAACTACTATGGGAAAGTGGGAATGTATACAAGGGATGGGGAGGAATGAAGGAGATGAAAAATACTGGGAGGAAATCTCATGGATTTGGACTCAAATGAACTAGCAGGATTGTTGATAAAGGATATTTCATATCAACTAAGGGGAGAAACATGCTCAAATATGGAGAACAATCAGATTTAGAAAATGTGGGAAAGGATTTTAACAAATTTTACTTATCAGAGAATTGCTGAAATGTGATTTTATGAGCTGGACATGTTGGTGCACACATTTAATCCAAGCATTCAGGAGGGAGAGTTAGGTGGATTTCTATGACATCAATGCCAGCCTGATCTACATAGCTAGTTCTAGGACATTGGGGCTGTAATGAAACCATGTCTCAAGAAAATAGGTGTAATAATAATAATAATAATAATAATAATAATACTTGGCATTGCTAGTTAAGTGCATAAGTGATTTTAAAGAAAAGTTCAGACATTTTAAATGATTTTTTATTACTTTCATACAATATAATTTGATGTATTTAGATCCCCTCCCCTACCAAAATTTCCACTTACTGCTCCCTACACAATCTAATGTGCTAATATGTAATATATAATGACTAATAGAGTCTGATTTGTGCCCCCAAATATCCTTCATTTTGGGTCAATACACTGAAGCCTGATTCATCTAACAAAAGTCTCATCCCTGTAAGAAACTGCCTCTCCCTATACCAGCAGCCATCATTTGCCAAAAGTTCCTTAGGCTGGATTGGAATTTCTGACCCACTTCCCAATGTCTATGGTAAGGTTTTAGCTTATATGGGACTTGTGCATTCTGTCACCATTGTTGTGAGCTCCTTCGCATAACTGACCAGCTGAGTGGATAATGTTTCCGTATGCTCATGCACCACCTCAAGCGCTTACAATTTTTCCACCCTTCTTTCTCAATGATCCCTGAACCTTGGGAGGCAGAACATTGAAACGGATAGCCTTTTCAGGGCTGGCACTGTACAACCTACTGTTCTCTGTACATTGGCTACTTGTAGGCCTCTTTGTTAATCACCATCTGCTACATAGAGAGGTTTCTCGGATGACAGGTGATGAAATGCTAAAGTTTTCATTGAAGATATGCCATTTAGAGCTAAGTGTCTCATAGCCACTTATTCTCTGTATTTGACAATTTGTGGCACTCTATATATGTCTACATGTGTTGCAAAAAGAAGCTTCTTTGATGAATGGTTAGAGGTACATTCATTTCTATATATGAGGATGCAAATTCAGAATACAAGGAGAAATTACATTGTTCTAGCAATATGCCAAAAGTAGGTTTTTATCTAAGATCCATGACCTTTCCAGCCATGCATATTGGGCCATGTTACACAAAAGTTCCCTCCCACTGATCAGGCCTGAATTCCAATTAGACCCTTGTTGATTATCCCCAAGATAATAGTGCCACTACTATTATGGGGCCATTTGTTTATTAGAGTTTACAGCTAAGTAGGACCATTAACTGGTTTTCTCCCTTGGCAATCTGCATAGTATCTTCTGATACCATGAAAGCTAGTATTCAGGGAGGAGACTTCCTGGTCAATTCTAGGTCAATTGCTCCAAGTTCTGTTTCTAAAGTATGGCATCTCTTCAGTGACAGGATCTTTCATTAAATTCTGAGGCAATCAAAAGCTGTAGCTATAGCCTATATTAATTTGTGAGTCTCTTGGACTACACTGACCAAGAACTCAAAGGGAGGCTTCTGCCTGGCACTGTGTTTGTCATTACATAATCTTCAGCTATACATATATATATATATATATATATATATATATAATATTATATATATATATATATATATATATATATATATAATGTGTAGATTTCAGCAAGTCAGCAAGACACTGAGCCAGCACATTTCCCTCTGGGTTTTTGCTCCATCTATACATTATTTATCTCTCCTCCAGCCTCCCTCCCTGCTCTATCCCCTTTCCCCATTTTCACATTTCCTCTTGGTAAACCCTATCTCTTACTACTGCCGTCTCTCCAGTTCCTTCTTCCTACTTATCCCCATGGTTCTTTTCCATTTTCCTGGCTCCTTCTGTTCCTTTATATATCAGACAAAATTCAGATTTCTAGCTACAGTTATTCTCAAGGACCAAATCATTTGTAAGTATCAAATTAGAAATCATGTATTACAGATATATTTAAGTGATATTATGCAGAAATGTATTTACTTGTTAACACTTATCTTTCACAACTAAATGTTCTATATTTTTCATAGACAGATAGATGATAGATAGATACATAGATAGATACATAGATAAATAGACAAATAGACCAATGCACTGACAATAACTATGACTCTTGTCATAGTCCCATTATCCTTCTTGCTTATTCATTTATTTATTCTGAAAATTCTTAATTCTCACAATGACCAGAAACACCACACACACACACATACACACACACGTGCGCACGTGCGCGCGCGCGCGTACATGTCTTTTTAATGTTTTCCTGTCATCTAGACAGTTTTAATTACTAATTGCTCTTCAAGGAGGAGGGTCATGACCTCCTTCCCCATCCATGATGGATTGCTTATAAACCCAATATTTTGCATTTTTAAATTTTTCTTTTCTTTTATTTGTATGAGTGTATTCCCTCATGTGTGTAAGTGCACTGCTGTTGTGCCGTGCCCACAGAAATCAGAAGAGGGCATCAGATCTCCTGGAACTGGAGTTCCAGATAATCATTAGCCACCATGTGTGTGTCCAAATAAAACCTGGGTCTTCAAGAGCAGCCAGTGCTCTTAACTACTGAGCCATCTTTCTAGCCCTTTTGTATTTCTTGTTGAGGCAAACAGATGCTGTGAATTCAAGATCTATGTCATATCCATATGACATTATTTTTTTTTTATTTCTGTATGTGGACGAATGTACTGTCTGCATGCAAGTCTGTGCACCCGTGACGTGCGATGCCACGGAGGTCAGAAGTGGGTGTCGGATTCCCCTGGAGCTGGAGTTTTCCCGGAACTGGAGTTTCAGACGGTTCTCAGCCGCCATGTGGGTGCTGGGGATCGAACCCGGGTCCTCTGCAAGAGCAGTCGGCGCTCTTAACCACTAGGCCATCTCTCCAGCCCCCATATGACATTATTTTACAGCACTCCTCTCTACCTCTTCAATGTTCTCCAAGCCTTTTGTGGTATTATACATATCCCATTTATGGCTGAGCATGCAATGAGGCCACTTATTCTCAGCACTTTGATGAGTTCTGAAAATCTGCATTAACTGTCATCTACTGTAAACAGAAGCTTCCCTAAGGAAGGAGGAGAGAAGAACTGATCTATGGATACAAACATAACTAGAAGGCAGGTTGACAACATGTACAGAATGATAGGTGTAATTTCTCCTTGAACCTATGTGTCGTGGTCATCTTTTTCACTCCCCAAACCTAAGGATGGTTCCTAGTCCATCATGAGTATTAATTACCAAATAAATAAATTAATTAGTAAGAAGGATAGTGGGAATATGGCTTACTTCACAGCTCTTGATCTTCTGGCTTTTACATTAGCATTAATTCATGGTTTGTAAGTGTATAATATATTTTATAAATTTGTCCAAATTTTAAAAGAAAGTAAAATGGGCTAATTAAGAACAATTTTGGGTTGAAGAAATTGCTAGGCAATTAAATATTTAGTTCAAACCATTAAGAGTTCACATCCAGCTTCACTTTTAGGAACTGGAGAGATGGCTCAGTAGTTAAGATCACTGGATACTCTTGCAGAGGTTCTGGGTTTGGTCACCAGTATCTACATGATGGCTAACAATGCTCACTCAGTCCAGCTCCAAGAGATCTGATTACTTGTTCTAGTCTTTGCAGGCATTGTATGCATTGGCTCACTTACATACATGTAGGCAAAAATAATCCACATAAAATTTAAAAATAAATAAAAATTAAAACAAAATTGAAGGCCTTAGAGTAATTTATATTCTAATATCATCCATGTTTTACTTAAATGACATATATTCACTTGTTTCTTACAACATTTTTTTTTCAATTACCAGACACAGATTTCTTAATCTTCTTCATGGTGTTGTGCTATAAAGAAAAATTTAGCTTGGAAATGAACATTAGATTCTTTCATGACATTTCACTTTGAGATCATGTTTAAGGGAATTCACTCTCGAGTCAAATAACTTAGATTCATAATAATATTTTTGAAATGTTTTCAAAACCCTATCAATTATATAACAGATGATAATGGTTTGCTACATATATAAAGATACAAATGTATATAGTTATTATATAGAAAGTTAATTCAAACTTTCAAAAGAAAACCTTGTTTATTAAATTGAAATAGTATCACACAAACAAATATGGGAACTCAAAATGTAGTGGAATCCAATCTATAGGTTTCTAACCTATAAGACATCTTCATACAAGTACTCACTTCCATTTTAAATTTCAATTTCTGCAAATCACTCTTCCATATATGTATATGTACCTTGTCAGTCTTCAGAAACTTTAAATAGTAAGTATCACTTTGTAATCTTCATTTACTCATGAAGAACACAAATCACAAATGGCTCCAGAGTCTGTCCAATGTCAAATTGTCAGGACTAGGACATATTGACATTGGACAGTCATCTTTAGATGGAACATAGTCATCTTTAGAGAAACTTTATTTCCACTCCTACATGTACTGAGGATAAAACTTGATGAATGATCGGGTTATGATAAAGATGGAGATGTAGATAATTCTTATATCTGTAGCTCTTATGAATGAATCAAAGATCTATAAAATACCCATGAGTAAGAGGCTGGGGTAAGAAACAACTAACTGTCATCCACTGCTGGTGGGAATGTAAACTCATGCAGCCACTATGGAAAGCAGTGTGGAGAACTCTTGGAAGACTTGGAATGAACTTGCCACCCGACCCAGCCATACCACTCCTAGGCATGTACCCTCAAGACTCACCCCACCACAGAGATACATGCATGGCCATGTTTATTTCAGCTCTCTTCACAATAGCAAGGAGCTGGAACCAACCTAAATGCCCCTCAACTGACGAGTGGATAGAGAAAATGTGGTACATGTACACAATGGAGTTCTATGCAGCAGTTATGAAAGACGACAGGAGAGCTCCAGTTCCAGGGGATCCGAGACCCTCTTCTGACCTCCGCAGCATTGCACGACATGGGTGCACAGACCTACATGCAGACAGTACATTCATACACATAAATAATAAATAAATAAATAAAATAAAATAATAAAATAAAATAAAGACGACATCATGAGCTTTGTAGGAAAATGGCTGGAGCTAGAAGACATTATGCTGAGTGAAGTAACACAGTCCCAGAAAAACAAACGACGGATGGTATCCCTCATCGGTGGATGCTAATGCCAATTACCTAGTTGTAAGTATTTCTTGTGTATGCACCCTTGAGCTTTTGTCCAAAGCAGTTGGGAGTGATGCATATTGGAAACAACAACAACAACAACAACAACAACAACAGAAAGGACTGTATCAAAGGACTGACTGAAACAGTGAACTGCTCAAAACAGTCAACTACCACATGGAGAATATTGAGAAAGACTGAGAAAGAGATGAAAAGCATGTTTGGCAGAATGCATGAGCTCTGGTGGGGTGGGGGGATGGGGGGGACACGGGTCTAGATTTGATAAAAAATATATATGAATAAATGAATTTTTTTTAAAAATTGTTAAAAAAAAGAAACAACTAAGTGTAAAAAATTCAGAATCTTTGCCAGAGAAAAATGGGCATTTCTAGAGCCCTTGAAGGGATACCAGAATTTTTCTAACAAATAAACATAGAAAGAGTGCATAAAAAATCAAAAGAGTAATTCCAAGGTCCATAAAGCAAGCTACCAGCTCCCTATGCACTTCTGGTTCTCTATTTCATCTGTTTATCCGTGAGCTATGAGGAAATGGAATTTAGCTATCTTGAATTCAAATAGTGAGCTATTCCAGGGACACAAGTCCAGCATTCTACATTCCATATGCTCAATTTCACTACAAATGAGCAGCTTTACAACCTGACTCCCTTGAGAGTTTTCAAATAGAGATTTAATTAGAAAGCATTAGAAAACCCCATCGTGAAATAACAAAGGCAGTGGAAGCTATAGGGAGGCATTACCCTGTTCATTGCAGGTGATATTAGGCAATTGGGCAAGTGAGAAAGCTACCTCAGAGGCAGTCAGGTTGCAACACCACAACAAATGCTGTAATATGTATCTACCAGATAGTAGTATTTTAAAAATTATCTTACTCATTAAAATTTCACTTTTATTAGTTTCTGAATTATGTATTGCCATAAAAGTACATCAGAATTAAGATGATGGGAGAAAGGCTTAAAGAAAGGTGAGCAGTCTGTAGATGATTGCTCTTTCCATAATTATGTGTACTTTATTATAAATAAAATATCTCCTGTATGATATCACCAGTGTTTATAATAAATATGTACAATTGATATCCAAGTTTTCCAATTGGTTAATTGCTGATAGAGCTATTGATGATTTGATTCCTATTTTAATAATACTGATGTAATTTTCTGAGCATATGATTTCTTCAGAGGTAAATATTCATTATGCAAACAGTTCTAAAATACATATATGCATGAGACTGTAATTACTATCTATTATAGAGTCATAGATAAGCTCTATTTTGGTAAAACTGATTTTTTATGGAATGGAAGAAATGGGAGATAAGTCCTTGTTTAAATTACTTATCTTCACTCATACAGTGAAGCTTATTTGTGGACCATACTATTGTTTATTCCTAGTCCTGAACAGTCCTTGCCAAAAGATTAAATTCCTATACATACTTAATGTGAATATCTAAGGCTACTGGGTACATATTTAAAAAGGATATTTTTTACACTCACTGAACCATCAATGAAAATTAAAATTTGGTAGATACCTAATAGGGCACATGGTAAGAATTTGAGTATAGAAAAATGGTTCATAGATGAATGATTGTGATGAAAGTAAATTTAAAGGAGAAAAGAGCTGTGCTCGACATGCTTGCACATATATGCAGGTCATAGTAATAATTAGGAGTTGCAAATTGCCTTTCCTGTTGAGCAACTCTTTGAGGATTTGGCATTGGCAGGCCAGTCATCACATATCTCACTTTCATAGTGATTATGTTCTAGTGGAGGCAGAGCAAAATAGCATTTCAAGAAAAACACAATAAAGATAACTGAGGAATGAGTAATAATGCTCTGAGAGGAGATAGGGAGAGGGTTTGGATATGATCAAAATACATTGTATGAAATTCTCAAAGAATTATTAAAATACTATTAAATAAGAAAAGGTCATACTGATAAGGGGGCATATAAGCAAATAAATAATGTAGTAATAACTCATGAGGATATTCGAAGAAAGAATGTCTCTTTCTAGTATAGTGTTCACAATAAACTGGAGACACATTTGGAGTATCTTTTTTTGTTTTGGTTGTTCTTTTTGAGACAAGTTCTCCCTGTAGTCCCAGCTTGCCCTGAAGTCCCTATGTAGAGAAGTCTGTCTGTGATCTCATAGAGATCTAACCGGCTCTGCCTCCGAGTAACTGGGATTAAAAGTGTGCACCATGCCTGGCACGTCTTCTTTTCAAAGTTAAACAAATTTTATATTTGTTTCTTAATTCAAAAATATGCCTGTATATTTATGAGATATGTACATGAGTGTGTGTTTTGTGTGTGAAATTTTAAAGTAGTTTTGATTTGCATTTCCGTAATTATTAAGGATGTTGAATATTTTTAAAGGTATTTCTTAGTCATTTTTACTTCATTTGACAGCCTTTTGTAGAGATCCAAAGCCAATTTTAAATTGGGTCATCATTTTATTGATTTTTTGTTCTTTTTTAATTCTTTGTATATTCTGGATACTAATCCTCTGTCAGATGAAGACCTGGTGAAATTTTTCCCAGTCTGTGTGATTTCTCTTCACTCAGCTGCTTCTTTTGCTCTACAGAAGCTTGTTGATTCTAAAAGATGCCAGTTGCTGAGATTAATTCATGAACAAATGAAGTCCAATTTATAAAGTCCTTTCCTTATAAGGTATAGCCTATGACTTCTAAAATTTTTAGCATTTCAAGTTTCACATTGAAGTGCTTGATTCATTTGGAGTTGAGTTTTGTGTAGGATGAGAGATTTGGGTTTAATTTTATTCTTCAACAGCAAGAAATCCAGTTTTCCAACCTGCACCATTTGCTGAAGATACTGTCCTTCAATTTGTCTTCTTGGCACCTTTGTCCACTTCAGGCATCTTAAAATGGATGCACTCATATTTGGGTTTTCTATTGTGTTCCATTGATCTAAGGCCTATTCCCTGCCAGTGTGCCAGTACTATGTTGTTTTTATGAATATAACTTTTCAATTTAGTTTGAAATACAGTATAGTAATCCTCCCCCCACCCGCATCCCCCTGAGGGATTGATTTTTATGTTCAGGGTTGATTCGGCTATCTGAATAATTTCTGGTTCCATACAAATTTTAGGATTTTTCTAATTCTGCACAGGATGTCAAGGACATTTTGATTTGCACTTCATTGACTCTTTAATTTGTTTTTTAGGATTGAATTCTTTGTTGTTCTTATTCCCTTTAATTTTATATTGTTCCAAAGTATGCATATATACAGGGCACACATATACCAAAATAATGATGTCCGGAAAAAAACACTAAGGTTAATTCTAAAACATGTTTAGGGATTCACATTTTAATAGTAGATTTGCATGCATGTAAAAAGAAATATTACTTTACATTCCTAAATTACTTAGCAAGTTGATATATATTTCAATGTACTTCTTTATAGTAGCATCAGGTATTATATTTACTAAAAAAAGAAAAAAAATTCAATTTGACTTACAAATAAGTATTTGCTGCTAGGATCCACAAATGAGGGACAGCATATGCCATTTGGTTTTGTGGGACTGTTTCTTCACTTAGCATAATGGATTCTAGTTCCATCCATATACCTGAAAATTTCATGATGTCATCTTTCTTAACTGCTGCATAGAATTCCATTGTGTAGATATGCCACAATTTCTTTATCCATCCATCCTTTGTGGGACACTTGGGTTGCTTCCAGCTCTTCACTATTATGAAGGGAGCTGCAATAAACATGTTTGTGCACATATTCTGCAATAAGATGGGTCTTGTGGGTATTATAAATAGGAGTGGTATGGTTTCATGGCAGAATTCTACAAAACATTTAAAGACGACCTACAACTATTATTACTCAAACTGTTCAGAAGGATACAAGCAGAGGGAAATCTTGCAAATACCTTCTATGAAGCCAGCATCATTCTAACACTAAAACCACGCAAGGATGCAACCAAAAAAGAGAACTACAGACCCATCTTATTAATGAACTCAGATACAAAAATTCTCAACAAAATACTTGCAAACAGTATACAGACCCACATCAAAAAGATCACTCACCATGATCAAGTTGGATTCATACCAGAGATGCAGGGATGGTTCAACATACAAAAATCAGTAAATGTCATAAAACAGATAAATGGACTGAAGGACAAAAACAATACAATCATCTCAATAGATGCATAAAAAAGCCTTTGACAAAATCTAGCATCCCTTCATGATTAAAGTACTAGAGGGGATTGGACTGGAAAGATCATTCCTCAACATAATCAAAGCCATATATAAGAAACCAACAGCTAACATCATCCTAAATGAAGAAAAGTTAGAAGTATTCCCCATAAAGATAGGAACCCAGCAGGTTGCCCCTTGTCACCACTCCTCTTCAATATAGTGCTTGAAACACTGGCAAGGGCAATAAGGCAAGAAAAGGAAATTAAAGGAATACTAATTGGAAAAGAGGAAGCCAAACTATCCCTTTCTGTGGATGATATGATATGATAGTTTACCTAAGGGATGCTAAAAATATCAGAAAACTCCTAGAATCTATTAATAGCTTCAGTAAAGTGGCAGGATACAAAATTAACCTAGAACAATCAGTAGCCTTTCTTTATACCAACAACAAGCAACTGAAGAAGAAATACAAGGAGACCTTCCCTATCACAATAGCTTCAAAAACAATAAAATACCTAGGAACAGACCTAACCAAAGACACCAAAGATCTCTACAACAAAATTTATAAACCCCTGAAAAAGGAAATTGAAGAAGACATCAGAAGATGGAAAGACATCCCATGCTCATGGATTGGAAAAACAAATATAGTAAAAATATCCATTATGCCCAAATTAATACACCAATTCAACACAATTCCAATTAAAATCCCAAGGACATTCTTCACAGGCTTGGAAAAAAATTCTTAAATTCATATGGAATAACAAAAATCCCCGAATAACGAAAGCAACCCGGGGGGGGGGATCTCTATACCAGACATCAAACTATACTAGAGGGCTATAATCATAAAACCAGCCTGGTACTGGCACAGAAACAGACCTGTAGACCAATGGAACAAAACCAAAGTTCCAAACTTGAGCACATACAATTTCAGCAACCGCATATTTAACAAGGGTGCCAAAAAGACTCAGTGGAGGAAAGACAGCATCTTCAGCAAATGGTGTTGGCAAAACTGGATCACCACTTGTAGAAGAATAAAATTAAACCTCTCTTTCTCACCCTGTACAAAAATCAACTCCAAATGGATCAAAGACCTCAATGTCAAACCTAAAACTCTGAAGGTGTTAGAAGAAAAAGTTGGCAGCAACCTACAAGACTTTCTAAATCAGACAGCAGCTGCACAGGAAATAAGGCTGACAATTGACAAATGGGAACTTATTAAACTCAAAAGTTTCTGTACAGGGAAAGAAACAATCAAGGAAGTGAAGAGAAAACCCACAGGGTGGGAGAAAACATTCAACAACGATACATCTGACAGAGCATTAACATCCAGAATTTAACATCCAGAATATATAAACTACTCAAACACCAAAGAAGAAAACAAATGACTTACTCACAAGATGGAGTGAGGAGCTGGACAGAGATTTCACAAGTGAGGAAGTAAAGATGGCTTTAAAACATCTAAAACAGTGCTCAATGTTGTTAATAATTAAGGAAATGCAAATTAAAAGCACTCTAAGATATTCTCTCTCTCCAATAAGCAATCAGAGAAGTGAAGAGAAAACCCACAGAGTGGGAGGAAACCTTCACTGCTGATACATCTATCATAGCATTAACTTCCAGAATATGTAAACTACTCAAAAAAAAAAAAAGAAGAAGAAAACAAATGACTCACTCAAAAGATGGAGCAAAGAGTTGAGCATAGACTTCACAAGTGAGGAAATAGAGATGGCAGAGAAACCTCTTAAAAATTGCTCAACATAGGTAATAATTAAGGAAAAGCAAATTAAAACCACTTTAAGATATCGTCTCACCCCGATAAGGCTGGCTAGGATCAAGAAAACAAAGGATATCAAAAGCTGGAGAGGGTATGGGGAAAGGGGAACACTCATCCACTGCTGGTGGGAATGCAAACTTGTACAACCACTATGGAAAGCAGAATGGAGAACACTTAAAAGACTCAAAATGAGCCTACCACCTGACCCAGCCATACCACTTCTGGGAATATACCCATCAGACTCTTCCTACCACAGAGATACACATACAGCCATGTTTATTGCAGCTATCTTCACAATAGCTAAGAAGAGCTGGATCAAACCCAAGTGCCCCTCAACCGACAAGTGGATAGAGAAAATGTGGTACATCTACACAGTGGAGTTCTGTGAAGCACTAAAAAAGATGACATTATGAAACTTGCAGGTAAATGGATGGAACTAGAAGATTTTATGCTAAGTGAAGTAACATAATCCCAGAAAAAAAAAAAGATGAATGGTATCCCTCATCTGCCGATGATAGTACCAAGTACCTAGTTGTAAGACAGACTGAGCAACATTAATGTTACATTCTTCATGATCTAAAGACAGTTGTGCTCTTGCATTGTGAATCCCTAAACAGGTTCTAGAGCTGACCTAACATTTATTTTCAGACCTTGGGGTTTTGGTATATGACGGTGGGTATGTGTGCATCATTTAAAGTAATATGAGATTAAAATGAAAACATGTGAATCAAGAAATATGATATGAAATTAACATACAGTTTGTTTCCAAAAGATACAATTTTAATATAGGTGCAATGTAACAGGCTGGTGCAACTTAGCCTTTCTGGGTCCTTAATGACCATACTTATCCATACCAATTTGGCCAAGGGACCTAAGGGATAACTTTCTTTCTTGCCCTCAGAGGTCAACCAAGTCTTAGGGGATTATGCATGGGAGCATCTCTTGAAATGTCCTGCAAATTTGGGTCACCAGTCTTCCTGTTCAGGGAGGTCCTGGAGAGCCAATAATACGACATCGTCCAGTATATAAAGAGGAAAGTCTGCTCATGCTTCAGAAAAGGAAGCCTGGTCTAATAAGATCTGATTTTTTCCTCGAGTGGATGGAACTGGTAAAGGAATAGCTGAAAGGATCAAGGTGCTTCCACCCCTCTCTCCCCCAAGTCAAAACCCAAGAGACCCCTGAAGATCAGATCTTCAACTGACCTGGAGAAAACAAAAACCTTGGTTAATCTGGGCTAACTGTGTTGACTTAAGCATCCAAAAGGAAAGTGCAACCAGATATAAATAAGCAGTAAGACCAGAGAAACTATACTGCAGACATAGAACTAGATATCTTAGTGAAAAGACAAAAAGAAAAAAGAGAGTTGTACTGTGGTTTGGCCGGTCTTCATTTCTTACTGGCATGTGTATCTGCCCTGTGCCTGCCACCGCTTTTGGCACTCCTCAAAGACATGACACACAGCATTGTCACCTTCCAATATGGACTGAAGACTCACGTCTCTCCAAGAATCCTCTAAACTTTCAATGCCAGATGGGGACTGCTGAGATACCCAGCTTGTGAACTAAACACCTAAGGGGATTTCAGCCTCGTCAGAATATAGACTGCCATTGTTGAGCTGTATCATGGAGGGAAGTACAGGGGATCAATACAGGACACATGCTTACTGGACTTCATTTAGGAGACCATGGGAGGGAAAGACCCCAATGTGGAGTAAAAGTGCAGGATTGATGGTTGTTTGGGATTGTCAATGAGGAACCTTGGAGCATTTCCTTAAGGAAAACATGGCACCTTTTAGGAAAAAATAAGTCCTCCAATTCAAGCAGTATGTATGTATGTATGTATGTATGTATGTATTATGTATATATGTATGTATTTATATATTTATGTGTATATATAAAACTATATATATACATGTATTCATTGTAGCAATACAAATTGGAGAGAACAACAACAAAAGGACTGAAAGGAAACTCAGGAAAGACTCAGAAAAAGATGCAGGACATATATGGCAGAGTGCAGGGACTCGGGTGGGGTGGGATGCATGGAAAGGGAAGTGACTCTAGATTCGATTGAGCAATGATGGAAAAAAGTTTAATAACAATAAAAAATAAAAATAAATAAACAGGTGTGGGCAAGGTGGAGGAAGGATGTCACTGGGGGTGGGCTTACAGAGTTCTTAAAGCCTTGCCAGTCTCCATTCTGGTTCTTGTGCCCCCCACCCCCTGCCTTGAAGATGTGGACCTCTGCTTTCTGCTCCTGCTCTGGCACCTCCTGCCACTATGCCTCTCTGCTATGATTGACTCTAATTCTCCTGGTACTGTCAATTGTTAGTTCAAAAATCTCTTTCTTTTATAAAAAAGGGAGAAATAATGTCTGAAATACACAAAACATCAATAAAACCATTAAAAAAGCAATCTGAAAAAAACATCAGAAAGGGAACAAATAAATTATCTAAAACTGCAGCTAAAAACACTTAAGAGACAACAACAAATGAACTCTAAACCCAACAGACAGGAAAAAGTAACAAAAATCAAGGCAAAAATCAACCAAGTAGAAACAACAACAACAACAAAAAAATACAAAAAAATCAAATAATCCAAAAGATAAACATGACAGACAGATCTCTAGTCCAGTTAAGCAAAAGAAAGAGCAACTCAATTAATAGTATTCAGGATGAAAAGAAAAACATCACAACAGATAAAAAACAGATCCAGACAAACATATGAGAATATTTCAAAAACCTAGACTCATAGAAGGACAGCTAGGAGTGCACACACCAGGTACCCAGTTTCCCAGGTGGGTTTCTGGCCTGCAGGCCTTTAGCTGCCCATGGCAGCCCCCTATGCCCAACACCCAATGCTAGAACCATAGAGAGAAACTTGTGCATGGAGAGAAGGACAGCCAGGGGCACACACTCCCCATGCCCAGTTGCCCAGGTGGTGCATAGCCAAAACTGAGGAAGAAACGGGCAGGAAGCAAACTGATTGGTCACCAGTCCTCCATATTAACATTTGAGATTAGCAAAAGAAGGCAAACAAATAAACAAAGGGGAACAACAACAACAACAAAATACACATGCCAAAGACACAATGGAAAAACAACAATATGGGAAAAGCTCAAAATAAATCCCCACCGAACTCAATCAATCCTGTAGAAGATCCCAACAAGGAGATCTCCCTGGAAGGAAACCAAGACACTGATCTTAGAAGAACAATTGTGCACATATTAAAAGTCTATAAAGAACAAATCAGAGAACTAAAGGGAGAGAATAAAAAACTCATGAAAGATCTAGAAAGAAAGAATTATAAACTCCAGAAAGAGCTAAAAGGACAGATTGACAAACTCAGAAAAGAACTAGAGGAAGAGAAATACAAACTCCAAAAAGAACTAGAGGGAGAAAATGACAAACTTTGGAAGGAATTGGAAACATTGAAAAGATCTCAGGCTGAAAGGAAAAAGAAACTGACCAGTGAAGCAAGGAGCTACGAGAATGAACAGCTCCAAAAGGAAGTGGAAATACTAAAGAAATCACAGGATGGAAAAAAGGAAATTGAACACTCATCCAATCAGCAGGAAAGGATGGGAAAAAGCCTCAGAAGCAAAATGGATGAAGCAGACAAAAGAATATCAGACCTACAAGATAACACAGTGCAGCTAGAAACCTCAAGTAAAGATTATGAAAAATTTAAAAATACACACGAGTGGGACAACCAGGAAATGTGGGACATTATGAAAAGACCAAACCTCCACATCATAGGGACAGAGGAAGGAGAAGAATCCCAAGAGAATGGTATTGATCGGATCTTCAACAGAATAATAGAAGATTTCCCCAAACTGAAAAAAGACAAACCCATACAAATACAAGAAGCACATAGAACACCAAATAGACAAGACCAGAAAAGAAATTCCCCATGTCATATCATAGTTAAAACACTAGATGCTCGGGTTGGAGAGATGGCCTAGCGGTTAAGAGCACCGACCGCTCTTACAGAGGACCCGGGTTCAATCCCCACCACCCACATGGTGGCGGAGAACCATCTGAAACTCCAATTCCAGGAGAACTCCGGTTCCAGGGGAATCCGACACCCTCTTCTGACCTCCGCGGCATTGCACGACACGGGTGCACAGACTTGCATGCAGACAGTACACTGATACACATAATGGAAATAAATAAATGCCGGGAGTGGTAGCGCCTTTAATCCTAGCACTTGGGAGGCAGAGGCACACGGATCTCTGTGAGTTCGAGGCCAGCCTGGTCTACAGAGTGAGTTCCAGGACAGCCAGAGCTACAGGGAGACCCTGTCTCAAAAAAAATAAAATAAAATAAAATAAAATAAAACACTAGATGCTCAAAACAAGGACAAAATATTGAAAGCCACAAGAGAAAAACAAGTTACATATAAGAGGTAACCAATCAGAATTACAGCTGGCTTCCCAGTGCAAACTATGAAAGCCAGAAGAACAATGACCAAAGAATTCCCAGTGATAAATAACTTTAGATGCCAACCCAGATTACTATACCCAGCAAAAATGTCAATCATAGTTGAAGGAGAAATAAAAATCTTTCATGACATAAACAAAATGAAAGAACACATGTCAAAAATAAACCAACATATCAGGAAATACTTGAAGCAATTCAAAGAACAGAGGAAAGGAGCAACTACCCTTAAGCAACCCAAGAGAGAAATTAACAAAAGCATAACAGAGTAAATACCTAGACCAAGAATGCAAACAAAAAATAAGTTGAAAGGAAACAACACACATCTCTCAATAATAACCTTAAATATTAATGGTCTAAACTCCCCAATCAAAAGAAATAGACTGGGAGAATGGATTAGGAAACAGATTCCCTCTATATGCTGCCTACAAGAAACCCAACTCACTGTCAAGAACAGACGTCACCTTAGAGTGAAAGGATGGAAAAAATATATTCCATGGAGAGATGACCTAGAGGTTAAGAGCACTGACTGCTCTTACAGAGGACCCAGGTTCGATCCCCAGCACCCACATGGCGCCCAAGAACCATCTGAAACTCCAATTCCAGGAGAACTCCAGTTCCAGGGGAATCCAACACCCTCTTCTGACCTCTGCGGCATTGTACGACATGGGTGCACAAACCTGCATGCAGACAGCACATTCGTACACATATAGAAAAAAAAAAAATTCCAAGCAAATGGTACCAAAAAGCAAGCAGGGGTAGCTATTCTAATAACAGACAAAATAGACCTCAGAGTAAAATTAATCAGAAAAGACAAAGAGGGCCATTTTATCCTTATCAATGGAACAATTAACCAGGAAGATTTCACAATCTTAAACGTTTATGCACCAAACTCTGGCGCACCAAACTTTATAAACAAAATACTTCAGGACTTCAAGACATAGATTAATCCCAGCATGCTAATAGACTTTAACACCCCACTGAGTCCTGGATAGGTCAATTGGACAAAAAATAAACAGAGAGACATCAGAACTGTACAATACAATACACCAAATGGACCTCAGAGATAACAGACCACAGTGCAATAAAGCTCAATATTAACACCAAGGTAAGCCCTACTAATTATAAGAACACATGGAGACTAAACAACATAATCCTGAACAATGAGGGGTCAGGGAAGAAATAAAGAATGAGGGGGCTGGAGAGATGGCCTAGTAGTTAAGAGCGCCGACCGCTCTTGCAGAGGACCTGGGTTCGAAACCCAGTACCCACGTGGTGGCCAAGAACCATCCAAAACTCCAATTCCAGGAGAACTCCAACTCCAGGGGAATCCGACACCCTCTTCTGACCTCTGAGGCGTTGCACAACACGGGTGCACAAACTTGCATGCAGACAGTATATTCATACACATACAGTAATAAATAAAATTAATAAAAAAATAAAAATAAATAAATAACAAAAAGAAATAAAGAATGAAATAAAAGCACTCCTGGAACTAAATGAAAATGATAATACGACACAACAAAGCCTGTAGGATACATTAAAGTCAGTCCTAAGAGGAGAAATTTGTAGTCCTAAGTGCCCACCATAAAAAAAAAAAAAAAAAAAAAAAAAAAAAAAAAAAAAAAAACAGAAAGAGAACAAATAAACAATCAAAAGATCTAACACTGCAGCTAAAAACAATTGAGAGTCAGCAACAAATGAACCCTAAACCCAATAGACAGGAAGAAATAACAAAAATCATAGCAGAAAATAAATGAGATAGAAACAAAGAAAACAATACAAAAAATCAATGAATCCAAAAGTTAGTTATTTGAAAAGATCAACAAAATAGACAGACCTCTAGCCCAGTTAACCAAAAGAAAGAAAGAGCAACTCCAAGTCAATAGCACTCATGATGAAAGGGGAAACATCACAACAGATAAAGGAAAGATCCAAACAATCATATGAGAATACTTAAAAAACCTATACTCTACTAAATTTGAAAACCTAAGAGAAAGGGATGAATATCTGAAATCCTGGGATTTGCCAAAGCTTAACCAAGAGGAGATTGACAGCTTAAACAGACCCATAATACTTGAGGAAATTGAAGATATAATAAAAAGCCTCCCAACTTAAAAAAGCCCAGGCCCAGATGGTTTCACAGCAGAACTGTATAAAACATTTAAAGAGATCTTACAACCATTACTACTGAAACATTTCAGAAGGATACAGAGGGAAATATCCCAAATTCCTTCTATGATGCCAGCAGCACTCTAATACCAAAACCAGGCAAAGACACAAACAAGAAAGAAAATTATAGACTCATACCATTAATGAACACAGATGCAAACATTCTCAACAAAATACTTGCAAATCGCATACAGACCCACATATAAAAGATCATCCATCATGACCAGGTTGGATTCATACCAGGGATGCAGGGATGGTTTGACTTATGTAAATCAGTAAATATCATAAAACACATAAATGGACTGAAAGACAAAAAACACATGATCATATCAATTGATGAAGAAAAAGCTTTTGACAAAATCCAGCATTGCTTCATGCATAAAGTCCTAGAGGGAATTGGACTGGAGGGAACATTCCTCAATGTAATCAAAGCCAAGTACACGAAACCCACAGCCAACATCATCCTAAATGAAGAAAATCTGGAAGCACTCCCCTTAAAGGCAGGAACAAGACAAGGCTGTCCACTATTGCCACTCTACTTCAATATAGTGCTTGAAATGTTTGCTAGGGCAATAAGATAGAGAGGAGCCTGGCACTAATGTCCTGGCTGCAAACACCTCAACTAGATCCTTATACAAATCTATGAAGGCTCCAGAAAAGGGGCAGGGATTTGACAGCTTCTTTTGGGACTGACCACATCTGGAGTTTTGACATTATTAAGACTTGGATATTTCCTTTAGACCTGGGATATCTGAATAATTTTATATATGAATGCTTATTTCCTGCCCAAGTTATTTATTTAAAACATAATAAATCAGGGATGAGAAAAAATTATTTTTATTATTTGAAATAAATCCTTGCAGTTGTGCTGGAGATACAGGTTAAAGTTCACAAATTCAATGATAAGTTTCCCATAAAATAAATACATGTTTTATACAGACAGGTGTTATGCAGTGTCCTTCAGCTTAACACAAACACCGAGATTATTTATATTAGGATGTATCTTTCAGAATGTCCTTAAGTAAACACAAATGTCTATCTTCTGTGGAAAATCCTTTGAGGTTTTACTTTAGTCATCTCAATCTCCTTTGCTTTAGTCAACTTGTAAGGAAAATTGCTCTCTTTGATGCATTCCCAGTAAATCATAGAAATCACATTTACAGTGTAGGACTGCATGCAGGCGGTGTGAATCACCCTGAAGGCACATCTTAATCTCTCACTTCTCCATATCATGTTGAAAGTTAATAAATCTAATACCAGAGAGTCCATTCAGAGAAATAAGAATGCTTACTCTCACATAATTCAAATTTAAGTCTTGTTTTGGTATCTAGCTCCATATTGTTTTACAAGAGAGAGAGGGGAAAAGTAGAAGATAGAAAAATATTAATCAAGTTTATGTTATTTGCATGCAAATGCTGAGTAAAATTGTGGTTTGAGAGAAGAAATGGGGTGGTGTGTCCTATGGTTTCTGTAACCACATGAGGAAAAGTCAAATGACTTCCTTATAAGATGTAGTCATAGCATTATCTGTACCAAAATAAGCATAGGAAGCTCCCAAAACTCAAGTACTGAAGACCACTGAAAGACAGGTGAAAATTAAATGTAAAGAATGAAAAAGTATGGGGCTGGAGAGATAGCTCAGTGGTTAGGAGTGCCAACTGCTCTTGCAGAGGAACCGGGTTCGATTCCCAGCACCCACATGGCAGCTAAGAACCATCTTTAACTCCAGTTCCAGGGGAATCTAAAGCCCTCTTCTGACCTCTGCAGCATTGCACGACATGGGTGCACCAACTTACATGCAGATAGTGCACTAATACACATAAAATAATAAACAAAATAAAAAATTATTTATGAAAAAAGGATGAAAAAGTAAACAAAAGAAGGTGCTCAAGAGAGGTAGGACCATAGGAAACTGGTATTATCAAGGGAGAAATAGGGAAATTGGGGATACTTTAAATGGGGAAGGGATAGAGGGAGAATTAGCAGGGAAAGAGAGGAGAGATATTTATGCCTAGCCAGAGAGAATCATATTAGTCTAACAAGTTGATGGCAAATTACACATACAATATCTCTTCATGAGTCCATGTGTATAGCTGAAGGCTACATACTAAGAATCAATGCAAGACAGGAGAAGCCTTCCTTTGAGTTTTTGGTCAAGGTAGTCCAAAAGACTCCCAAAATTTCACCGACTATTACTACAGACCTTGATTACCTCCAAGAACCTAAAGGTAAGACCATATTCCTGAAGACAAGACATACTTCAGAGATAAGATTTGGAGCAATGGAGCTGGAACTGACCTGACAGCCACTTTCCCTAAAGGATACCTCTCATAGCTTTGGAGAGCACCAATTGGCAACCTTCCAAGGGAAAACATCAATCACTGGTCCAACACCAACTTTAGGACCAAACAACCACATCAATTAGCTTCACACCATATGACATTGGTGCAGTAGTGGAAATTTTATCTTGTGGACAATCAGTGGCTATCTAATTGTACTTAAAGCCCACCCAATGGGAAAAAATCTCATGTGTGGTACTATAAACACAGCCAAATACACATGGATGGAGAGATCATATATCTTAGAGAAAACCCATGACTGTCACATCTAGAGACTAATTTAATTTATTCCTATGTGCAGAATATGTATCCTTATATTTACAGTTAAATATCCCAATCATCCTTCATCCGAGAAGCTTCTTTTGCATCATATGGACATTATTACAGTGTATGACAAATGGTCACACAAAGATGTTATCTGTGAATTGCCCAAGGCTAAGTGGCATATCTACAATGCACCCTCTACACCTAAGGTTCACACAACATAGAACAAGAGGTTAAGGGGACACTATGAATCTCTCATTTCTCATTAAGGAAACTCCCTCATGCAACAGAGGACCAGGAACATAAAAGTGCACAAATAGCCAAAGGGTGGAGATTAGAAGTCTGCGAAGTGTAGGTCCTAGAACAGAAATTCTATATTAAGCTTCATGCACTCAGGGCTAAGGGACCATTGAAGAAGAGGAGGCAGAATTTATTGTAAGAGCCAGGGAAGAGATGCATGACCTTATGGAAATATAATCATACGAGGTTTGAGGACCTACTGTCAGCATTCCCAAAACCCATGCAAACTTAAGCAGACAAAACCCACTGTAGAACTGCCAGGAGGTCCCAATCTTAGCAGAATAACTATTGGCAGCTGATTACTGCTGGCTGAGGAAGAGCTATTCTTCTTCAAATGAGGGACTCTGGATGGGCTGAACAGACATCAATGGATGAACTTGCTCTGAGAAAAGCCCAGGGATGCTAATTGCACAATGGGGCTTTGCACAAATGAGAGACTGTATAAATTCCAGTAGGGAACCTGTGGAAGGATGCCAGTGAGGAAGGGGTTATAAAGGGTATTAAGAATGATTGAGATATTCTGTATAAAATATATAAAAATAAATATTTTTAAAAGACATGTGTTCTTTGGAAAGGCTCTGGGCTTGTTTCTAATTTTAAGCTTATAATATCAAAAATATTCTTGTTCTTGAAAGCTCTACAAAGTCTGTGGATTCAACATAATAACCTTGTTAGCTGCTTGAGATAGTCAGGTCAGAATTCTCACCCAATCTTCAATTAACTTTTGCCATCACCATAACAACTCAGTGCTGGTTAAAATGTTTCAAAAGACCTGTTGGCAGAAAATTAAGCTAATGTGATTTTCATTTTCCATGAAGTAGTTCCTAATCGGTTTTCTCAACTACAGCCACTCAATCATCATATAGTTTTAAATAGATTGACTATCCTACTCTGTAACAAAATGGAAGGTCAAATGAACTCTATTTCTGTTCAGACTATTAATATCAATAAATCCACTGCAATATCTGAGACTTGATATACATTCTTATTTTGGAGGAGAATAAGCCATCTCACATTTGTTGAAAGACATATCAGCAAAAGATTTGTTCAAAGGCAGTTAAAAAGCCAACATCATTAGCCATACTGTACAACATAATTATTTAATACATCTGCTAAGAGTCAGTGTCATTTTCTACCCTAATTTTGAAGCATGTTGAATGTATTATTAGGATCAATTTTATTCAGTGGTTTCTCGTTTGAAATTTTATCAACAGTTTGTCAATTCATGTGATTTAGTTGATACTTTTTCTTCCCCTACTGAGAATTTCTAATAAATCCAATTACATAACTGTAGCACTTACATCTAAATCACTTTTCTGAGATGCAGATTTAGATTATGGGTAAAACACTTCCTTGTCAGGTTCAAGGTCCTGGGTTTCTCCCAGCACTACAAAGACAAATAAGTTCACTGTTTATTCCCATATCCATATTTCTTCTAATTTTACTGTTTTCAAATGGCCAAATTTGCCAATGCTCATCTTAAGCTAACTTTTCCAATCTTCTTAATATTTTCTCAGAAAAATTCTGTAACTTAATATGTAAGTAATGATTCTACTACCACACAAAGTTTTGATCTTAAGCATAATTCTTTTCCAACTATCAGTTTCCAATAGTGACTCCTACTCTGTATTACTCAGTAACTGCCTCACCCACTGAAAGGCTGATCCACCTCCTGCATAGTCCTCTTTTGGTTGTTTCAATATGTAATGCCATTTGGAATATTATTATTTTATTGCAATAATTAAGTTGTGCATCTGACTCGGGATATTTATAATGCATTTCTTCACTGTATCTTATCCTGTGTCATATGGAATTCATTTGGGGACTGAATCATTGAGTGCTATCCTTCTCAGGATGCCTAGGGTCACCCAGTGTTGTGCACACAGGTCAAAACTGCAACAATAGTTGTAGTAGCAACTATTTCAATTTCTGTCTCATGCAACCTGTAAGTTTCCCATTCTCTTAGGACTGCTTTTAAAGTATCCCATAGGTTTTGTTGTGTTGTATTATCATTGTCATTCAGTTCCAGGAATGATTTTATTTCTTTATTTTTCCTTGACCCATTCATTATTCAGGAGTGTGTTGTTTAGTCTCCATGTGTTCTTATAGATAGTAGTGCTTATCCTGGTGTTGATATTGAGCTTTATTGCACTGTAGTCTGATAAAATGCATGCAATTATTTCAAACATTTTGTATTTCTGGAGGTTTTTTCTGTGTCCCAGTATGTGGTCGATTTTGGAGAATGTTCCCTGGGATGCTGAGTAGCAAGTGTATTCTCTAATATTAGGGTGGAAAATTTGGTAGATGTCTGCGAGGTCTATTTGGTGCATGATATCATTCAGTTTAGATGTCTCTCTGCTTATTCTTTGTCAGGTTGTCCTGTCAAAGGGCTCAGTGGGGTATTGAAGTCCCCTACTGTGAGTGTACTGGGATTAATCTGTACCTTGTGGTCCTGGAGAATTGTCTTTATAAAGTTTGTTGCACCAGAGTTTGGTGCATATATATTCATGATTGTGAAATCTTCATGGTCAATTGTTCCTTTGATACAATTGTAATGACCTTCTTTTTCTCTTCTAATTTCTTTTACTTTGAAGTCTATTTTGTCTGACATTAAAATAGCAATATCTGCTTTCTTTTTGGTACAAATTGCTTGGGATATTTTTTGCAACCTTTTACTTTAAGGTGGTGCCTATCCTTGAGGGTGAGATGTGTTTCTTGTAGACAGCATATAGATAGGTTCTGTTTCCTAATTCAGTCTCCCAGTCTATGGCTTTTGATTTGGGAATTTAGTCCATTAATATTTAAGGTTATAAGGTAACCTATAGTAACCTGGGTTGGCATCTGTACTCCTTTAATACTGGGAATGTTTTGCTCCATGTTCTTCTTGCTTTCATAGTTTGCACTGAGATGTCAGTTGTAGTTCTGATGTGTTTCCCCTTATGTGTAACTTGTTGTTTTACTCTTGTGGCTTTCAGAATTTCATCTTTGTTTTGGGTGTCTAGCATTTTAACTATGATGTGGCATGGAGAGTTTCTTTTCTGATCTTGTCTGTTTCGAGTTCTATGTGCTTCTTGTATTTGTATTGGTTTGCCTCTTTTTAGTTTGGGGAAATTTTTATCTATTATTCTGTTGAAGATATGATCAATACCATTCTCTTGGGATTCTTCTCCTTCCTCTATTCCTATTATGTGGAGGTTTGATCTTCCACAGTGTCCCACAATTTCTGGTTGTTCCACTTTTGTGTATTTTTAAATTTTTCATAATCTTTACTTGAGGTTTTTGGTTTTTCTGTGTTATCTTCCAGGACTGATATTCTTTGTTCTGCTTCCTCCATTCTTCTTCTGAGGGTTTTTCCATTCCTTTCCTCTTGATTGGATGAGTGTTCGATTTCCTTTTCCCTTTCATCTTGTAATTTCTTTAGTATTTCCACTTCCTTTTGGAACTTCTCAATCTCTTCCTGTAGCTCTTTGCCTTGCTGGTCAGTTTCCTTTTTATGTAAACATGGGATCTTTTCAGTGTTTCCACTTCCTTCTGCAGTTTGAATATGTCTGAAATTGTTCCTCTAAGATCTGTGTCTTGGGCCATCCCCAGGGGGTCCCACTGTAGGAATCTCCCACAGGGTTGGTAGAGCTTGGTGTGGGATTATCCTGCACCTTTCCCATGTTGGCATGTGGGTTTTTCCTTACCTGTATTCCAATGCGAATCCCAAATGACTCTTTAATGTGTTGAAGGCTTGTTTTGCTTGCCTTCTTCAGATGCCTTCATTGTTTATTTGTTTGATTTATTTTTCTCCTTGTTTATGGAGTGTTGACTTGTCTAAATTTTAGGCTTTCTATTAGAAGTCTAACTCACTCTTCCCTTTCTGTTTTGAAGGTTCTCAAAAGAATCCAGTTGGACACTCCCTCAGCAATTTCAGTTGGCCGTCCTGGGGGTGGTGGTGGAGTTAATGATTGCTTAAGCCCCTGTACTCTGTGCTTCAGGTGGTCCTGGGAAATCCTCCATCCAAGCTCTGTGCACTCAAGTCCCATTTGTAATATTCTATTTCAGTAGTTTTCATTTTGAAGTTGTATGGCTTTTAGTCTGGCAATAGTTTCTCTGAAGAGAGTTTTATAGCATATTCCTAAGGAATAATAATTTAAAACATCCACAATGCTTCACTAGTTTATAGATAATTGGAAAGTTAATGTATTCTCTACAGTGTAGAAAAACCATGTTCTCACTTTAAAATATCAATTTTCTAATACTTCTCCTGTCTTTACAGAATCCTATAAATGTTGGTATAATTATAAAATATCTGTCATGACTTTTTTTTTTACATACACTGGTAGAAAACAGAATTAAAGTTATCAAATATATTAAACAGATATTCTACAAAAAGAAAAAAAAACAAATATTTTTCTCAAGGCAGAAAGTGTGCATTAAAAAGGAAATCAATATGTGTATCACGTGCTTACACTTTAAAAGTTCTGACTGGCTATTCAGGCATTTCTCTAAGAATTTAACTAAATGCCAATAACCACTGAAATGCTTTGCAGAGTATTTATATAATCTCCTCAGCAATTTTTTCTAAATTTCAAGATATATAATTTATGAAATGTCTAAAAGTCATTCATATATATTTACTGCAAGAATTTATGTGCATAAAGCAAAGAAAATCGACAATGCAAATTTATTCTGGGTAAGAATGGGAATCAGAAAAGTTGTGTTTTGGTGCCTAGTTTGAAGGCCATATTACACAATTTGCCTACTGGCTGAAGGTCAGCTACAGGTGATATCTCTGTGCACTACTTAAAATTATTTATGAACACAATCATTACAACCCACAGTAAAAATTTACCAATAAATCACAATGTTGAGTTGAAGATTGCTTTTAACATGACATTTGTTCCAAGTCAGTCTGTGTACCTTCATACTGTCCAAGTATTATCTGCTCCTTCTCATTCTTTCTTTCCACCCACAATTTTACTGCCTTCAGAACTGCCTGCACATGAATATTTCTTTGTTCAGAAACTAGAACTGAGAACGGTTGAAGTGATATTGGCACACTAAATGTCAGTGCTTTGTCTTCTACTGTAAAATACTTAACATAGAGAAATCCATTTTAGGAGAATAGGAAATGCTATTCTCTATGAATCTGAAATACAGTATGCTTATCTCTAAGCTAATCTAAATACTGCAAACTTTGACATAAACAGTTTTCTGATGATACTTGAGAAAAATTATTTTTCATTTCATTACAAAGTGCATTTTATATAAATTGCCAAGTATCACACACACACACACACACACACACACACACACACGCACACATGTATATCCTCTTATGACTGTCGCACAAAGTAATTTAAGGTACTATGTTACATAAAGACTAATTCACTTGAGTTTTACTAGACTAACTGTAATTTTCTCCTGAAAGTATTTGCCTTTTTCTTGTCTTTATTTCCTTTATTTACTAAAAGATTGATTCAGAAAAACATTGCCCAAGCCAGTGCCTGTTCCTGTAAGAAGGCATTCGAAGGAATAGCAGTAAGCAATGGGAGGGTGAGAGCTGTGCAAAAAAGCATTGGAGGTATTGGGGTGGGCAGTATAATTGAGGAGGTCTCCAGCATAATGGACATACTGCAGACAGGACAAAGTGGCATGCACTTCACTCTCCATTTGGGATGGAGTGAGAAATGGCCTAGAGGTGAGCTCAAGATCAGGCAAGATGTGGATGTCAGCAGGGGGATATCTGGTGTAGCTATGAGGGTAGTTTCCCTGGCACACCTGCCCTTGAACAATCATCCCAATGGTCCTTTATATTGAATTCAAACTGGCTATCGCAGATCCAGAACATGCTCTCTGGGCTGTGTACATTCTCCATCCTGCAAGGCCAATACCTGCAGCCCCCATAGGTGATAGTATCTTGTAAACATTCCCCCCTTGTTATGGCATGGTAAACAAGCAAATGAAGCTGGAATAGTAGAGATGCAATTGGGGAACACAGGAAAAATGATGGTCTTCTGACAGGCTTGTACCAAGCAGTCACTAGTCCCTCTCACCTAATTTCTTCCTTCCCACGTTTTCCTGGCATAAAAGTGCCAGAGGTGAGTATATGTTGGAGGTTTATCCACCAGTTGGGCAGAAATGGAAGTACTTTGGATTATCATTAGAGCAGCTACTAGAATGGAAGAAAGCTGAGCTGAAGGAGAGCACATGGAGTTTGAAGAATCAAAGAGGTGGTCAAGATCTCTCCATGTTATGTTGTTCAGTCTTTGGTGTTGATGCCTCCTCCTTCTCCTTTGTTGATTCTCCAGGTGCAGGCATACCATGTTTTTGTTTGACTGGGATGAGTCTGAAATTATGGGCTGGAACCCAGATGGGCAGTGGAATGTACTGTGGGAATACACAGGTGAAGAACCTTCCGAATGTTAGCAGTGGGTCTGGTCCTTTCCACTGGTTATCTAGGGGGTCCTGCCACCAAACAAGTATCTAAGGGACAGTGCCTGGTGTGTGCTAATGTTTGATAATTGGCAGATGTTTTGAATTTCTGTATATATTGAATAGGTTAATCATTGTTAGTGCCATGGCCAATTGGATGTTGGGGCAGTACTTGTCCATTTTTTTTTATTTTAATAATTTTTTTTTAGGACTTGGTGGGTTCTTTCTATGATACCTGGTCCTTGTGGATTGTACGGGATACCCATATGATGTGTGATATTCCATAAGTGACACAAGGATTGAAAGTGGGAACTAGCTAAAGCAGGCAGATTGACAGCTTTAAATTGCTTGGGGATGCCCATAATGGTAAAGGTAGAAAGAAAGTGTGCCACAAAGTCCTTAGCTCATTACCCTGTGTGTGCTGTGGCCCATATAAATTTAGAGTAGGTATCTACTGTGACAATGACAATTTTTCTTGACCAAGGAAGCAATGTAGGTGACATCAGTTTACCATAAGGCATTGGCCTTTCATCCTCTGGGATTAAATCCTGGAACCTGTAATGCAGGTGTTTTAATTAAAGAAGAGCAGGAGGAGCATTATGATGGTTAATCCTGGGTGTCAACTTGACTGGACTAAGGAACAAATAAGAGAAAAAGGATCTTCGGATTGGATTACCTCAACCGGGATGGCCCACCCCAAATGTAGGTGTTACCTTCTGCTGGCAGGCAATATAAAAGGCCATGGTAGAGGGAGCTGGTCCCTTTTTTCCTGTGGCCTCCCTCTCTCTCTCACTGGTGAATTTAACTTGCTGCTGTGATCAACCCTTCGGATCCCAGCATGTACTGAGACTGGCAGATCTCCTGGAATCTATCTTGGGCCTTCAGCACCAGACTGGAACTACTGAGACATCCAGGCTTGCGGACAGAGCAGTTCCCTGGATGCTCAGCCTCTCCAGTGTGGCACGGCAACTGTTGGACTACTTGAGCTCTCTCACATGAGCAAATCAGTAAATTGTATATAGCTATATATTCGTCCTGCTCCTTCTATTTCTTTAGAGAACCCTGACTAATACAGATTGTGGTACCAGGAGTGGTTCTAGAGAAACAGAATTGAAAGTATGAATTTCTTTAGTGGGCTTGGTAGTTTCTGTAGCCAGCTCTCCAACCCAATGAAGCCTAGACTTACTGAAGGCTCTCCTGGTGGAATGAAGAGGAATGATAATCCTTGGTGCAGACTATTTGATGTAATTATGAAGATAGATCCATTTGACTCACCTAACTCGCCTCTTGTGAGGAGCAAGGAATTTAGCAACTCTATATACAAAACGTTTGAGAAATTGTGGAAAAATAAGGAAAATAATGATGTTGCCTGGTTGCTCCTAGCATCTCTGGATAAAGTGATAGAGGAAAATAAGGAGCTCAGTGATAAAATTGACCAGCTCCAGATTCGCAACAACAGTTTAAAAGTTTCCAAGTGTGCTCTGGAAGAGAATCTCCTCTCCAGCTGCCAAAGGAGCTAAAGTGGCAGAAAATCAAGCTGGAGCCTTTATTATATGTTTAGCTGATTTACAATGCAAATTTAATTCCCATCCATGAAGAGTGTAAGCATTCAAAGTGAGAGCACTGGTGGGGAAAGGGTGAAACCCTGAAACTTGGGATGGAGATGCGTGGGAGAACCACAGAGATGAGGACTTTGAACTCTCAGATTCTGAGGGATTTTCTTTATCTGAGGAATTAATCTCCCCACCCTCAGCTGAGAATCCACACCCTGCAGATCCCTCCTCCCCACCCTTGCCTGAGCAAACTAATCTACCCCTCCCAGTGGGAGCTAATGTCCCTCAGGGCCCAACAATTGTTGCCTCTAGACCTATAACCAGATTGAACACTAAGCAAGCCCCTCAAGGTGAGATAGAAAGTGTGGTTCACAAGGAGGTGTGTTACACCACTAAAGAAATTAATGAATTTGCCGATTCATTCCAGCAGAAGCCTAAGGAATATGTGTGGGAATGGATTTTAAGGGTGTGGGATAATGGTGGAAGGAATATAAAATTGGATCAGACTGAGTTTATCGATATGAGCCCACTGAGTAGAGATTCTAGGTTTAACATGGAAGCTCGAACAGTTAAAAAAGATGTTAAAAGTTTATTTGAATGGTTGGCTGACGTATTTATTAAAACATGGCCTACTAACAGCGAATTAGAGTTGCCTGATATTCTTTGGCTTAGTATTGATGAAGGTATTGTGAGGGTCAGGCAGATGGGCATGCTTGAGTGGATTCGATGTGTAAAACCACATTCTCCACAGTATGAGGACCCAGAGGACATGCCTTTCACTGAGTTTATAAGATGGAAAGTACTGAGAGAGACACCAGAACATTTGAAGAGCTTTGTTTTTGCTCTGTTTCTTATGCCAGATCTTACAGTTAGAGAATTTGTTGCTCGCTTGCATAAATTAAATGTACATGTAATAGGTTTAACAGGACCTCAGGGTAGGCGTCAGGTTGCAGCACTGAATCGCAAGAAGGCCAGATGTGCGTAGTTATCATAGTTATCATAATGGACGGAAAGGCAAAACAATGCCTATAATGGCATGACCAGAAATGATCTTTGGAACTGGCTAATTAATCATGATGTTCCCAAGAACCAAATACATAAGAAGCCTACTACGTTTTTATTTGATCTGTATAAGCTGAAAAGCTCTAGAACAAATGACAGGAAGTCAACACTGGATTTCAGCAGTAGTGAATCCCGTCCAGTTAACCAGTTTCCAGACTTGAGACAGTTCATAGACCCAGAATCCCTTGAATGAAGGGGTGGACGGGTTCTGATGAGGAAGGACCTTGTCACAATAAAAAAGAGTTATGCTGTTTGCCTTCCTCCTGTCCTTCCACAGAGGTACCTGAGGCCTTTTACTAGGGTAAATGTACACTGAGGAAAAGGAAATAATCAGACTTTTCGAGGCCTATTGGATACTGGTTCTGAGTTGACAATGATCCCAGGAGACCCTAAAAAGCATTGTAGCCCTCTGGTTAAAGTAGGGGCCTATGGAGGTCAGGTGATAAATGGAGTTTTGGCTAAAGTCTGACTCACAGTGGGCCCAGTGGGTCCCAGACCTCATCCTGTGGTTAATTTCCCAGTCCCAGATGTATAATTGGGATAGATATAATTAGAAATTGGCAGAATCCCCACATTGGTTCCCTGACCTGTGAAGTGAGGGCTATTATGGTTGGAAAGGCCAAATGGAAACCATTGGTGTTGCCTCTACCAGGGAAAATAGTGAACCAAAAACAGTATCGTAACCCTGGAGGGATTGCAGAGATTAGTGCCACCATCAAGGATTTGAAAGATGCAGGGGTGATGATTCCTACCACATCTCCATTTAACTCTCCAATTTGGCCTGTGCAAAAGACAGATGGATCATGGAGAATGACAGTTGACTTTTGAAAACTCAACCAAATAGTGACACCAATTGCAGTCACTGTACCAGATGTGGTGCCCTTACTTGAGCAGATTAATACATCTACTGGTACCTGGTATGCAGCTATTGATCTGGCCAATGCTTTCTTCTCAGTACTGGTTCATAAAGACAACCAGAAGCAATTTGCTTTCAGCTGGCAAGGCCAACAGTATACCTCAAGGATGTGTTAACTCTCCAGCCTTGTGCCATAACTTAGTTAGAAGGGATCTTGATCGCCTGACTCTTCCACATAATATCACACTGGTCCACTATATTGATGATGTTATGCTGATTAGACCCAGTGAATAGGAGGCAGCAGCTAATCTAGACTTGTTGGTAAAGCATATGCACATGAGAGGATGGGAAATAAATCCAACTAAAATTCAAGGGCCATCTACCTTGGTGAAGTTTCTAGGAGTTCAGTGGTGTGGAGCATGCAGAGACATTCCTTCTAAGGTAAAGAATAAGTTGTTGCACCTGGCCCCTCCTTCCACCAAGAAAGAAGCACAACGTTTAGTGGGCCTTTTTGGATTTGGGAGGCAGCACATTCCTTAACTGGGTGTGTTACTATGACCCATATTTCAGGTGACTAGGAAGGCAGCAAACTTTGAGTGGGGCTTGGAACAGGAAAAGGCTCTTCAACAGGTCTAGGCTGCAGTGCAGGCTGCTCTGCCCCTAGAGCCATATGATCTAGCAGACCCAATGGTGCTTGAGGTATCAGTGGCAGATAGAGATGCCATCTGGAGTCTGTGGCAGGCTCCCAGAGGGTATTCACAGCGGAGGCCCTTGGGATTTTGGAGTAAGGCTCTACATTCATCTGCAAACAACTATTCTCCTTTTGAGAGACAGCTCTTAGACTGCTACTGGGCCTTAGTGGAAACTGAACATTTGACAATGGGTCACCAAGTCACCATGAAACCTGAGCTGCCCATCATGAGCTGGGTGTTATCTGACCCACCAGACCATAAAGTAGGATGTGCGCAGAAACAGTCCATTATCAAATGGAAGTGGTACATATGTGACAGGGCCGGGGCAGGCCCTGAGGGCACAAGCAAGCTACATGAAGAAGTTGCCCAAATGCCTATGGTTCCCACTCCTGTTACAGTGCCTCCTGTGCTTAAGCATGCACCTATGGCTTCATAGGGTTTGCCTATGATCAGTTGACTGCGGAAGAGAAGACTAGGGCCTAGTTCACTGATGGTTGTGCAGGCTATGCAGGCACCACCCAGAGGTGGACAGCTGCAGCATTACAGGCAATTTCTGAAACAACCATAAAGGACACTGGTGAAGGAAAGTCTTCACAGTGGGCAGAACTTCGGGCAGTGCACATGGTTGTGCATTTTGGCTGGAAAGAGAAATGGCCAGAGGTTCAATTATATACTGATTCATGGGCTGTAGCCAATGGTTTGGCTGGATGGTCAGGGACTTGGAAGGAGCATGACTGGAAAATTGGTGAGAAAGACATTTGGGGAAGAAGTATGTGGATAGAGCTCTCTGAATGGTCAAAGGATGTGAAGATACTTGTGTCTCATGTAAATGCTCATCAAAAGGTGATCTCAGCAGAGGATGAGTTTAATAATCAAGTAGATTGGATGACTCTTTCTGTGGATAGTCAACCTCTTTCTCCAGCTATCCCTGTTGTCACTCAATTGGCCCATGAACAAATTTGTCATGGTGGCAGAGATGGAGGTTATGCATGGGCTCAACAGCATGTACTTCCACTCACCAAGGCTGATCTGGCTACAGCTGCTGCCGAGTGCCAGATTTGCCAACAGCAGAGACCAACATTGAGCCCCCGATATGGTGCTATTCCCCGGGGTGACCAGCCAGCAACCTGGTGGCAGATTGACTACATTGGACCATTTCCATCATGGAGGGGGACAGCGTTTTGTCCTTATAGGAACAGATACTTATTCTGGTTATGGATTTGCCTTTCCTGCATGTAATGCTTCTGCCAAAATTACCATCCAGGGACTTACAGAAAGCTTTGTCCACCATCATGGTATTCCTCACAGCATCACTTCTGTCCAAGGAACTCACTTCACAGCCAAAGAAGTGCGACAGTGGGCCCATGGTCATGGTATCCACTGGTCTTACCGTGTTCCCCACCACCCAGAAGGAGCTGGCTTGATAGAACGATGGAATGGCCTCTTGAAGACACAGTTACAGTGCCAATTATGTAGCAATACCCTGGAGGGCTGGGGCAAGGTTCTCCAGCAGGCAGTATATGCTTTGAATCAGCACCCACTATATGGTACTATTTCTCCTATAGCCAGAATTCATGGGTCCAAGAACCAAGGGGTGGAAGTGGGAGTAATTCCACTCAATATCACCCCTAGTGACCCAGTAGGAAAATTTTTGCTTCCTGTACCCACGACCTTGCGCTCTGCAGGTATACATGGGTCCAGGAACCAAGGGATGGAAGTGGGAGTGATTCCACTCACTATCACCCCTAGTGACCCAGTAGGAAAATTTTTGTTTCCTGTACCCACTACCCTGCATTCTGCTGGTCTAGAAGTTTTGGCTCCAAAGGGGGGAGTGCTTTTGCCAGGAGATACAGCAAACATTCCCTGGATTCTCAGCCTCTCCAGTGCGGCACAGCTATTGTTGGACTCCTTGAGCACTGTTACGTGAGCAAATCAATAAATTTGTATATAGCTCTATATTCATCCTGTTGCTTCTGTTTCTTTAGAGTACCCTGACTAATACAAGCATGTTTTAAGGATACACTGAATTTGGGCAGTAGGGACCCTGGGGAAGCAGGCTTAGAGGCCTCTAAAATTGGTGTTGGTGTTGGAGTGGAATGTTTCCACCCCAGAGAGAGAGAGAGAGAGAGAGAGAGAGAGAGAGAGAGAGAGAGAGACAGAGAGAGAATATAGACCCCAGTGGAGTCAACGGAATCACCAAGGAATTTACCCTCAGAGAGATCCTGGCAGAAGATGATGCCCATAGTACATGTTGTATGAAGACAGGGTGGGTCATTTTTTGTAGGAGGGATGAGACTTTACTGGAGAGGGGAGAGAGGGGTATCATCCAATTGGACAAAAGAGCTGGGGAGCCAAGGTAGAAGATTAACAACATAAATAGTATCTGAGAAAAGGCTGAAAGGATTATTGGTTTTCTTGAGGGTGAGGTAGATAAGGTAGAGTTCTTTGTATTGTGGGGAGTGGTCAGGAAGGAGGTGAAATAAAATTTTGGGGAGCTGATCTGAGGTGTCATAAATTATGGCTGTGGCTCCCCTTTTTACCTCATCTGTGAAAACTGAAGTTGCCTGTTCCATGGGGACCTCCAGGAAGAGGCAGGGAGGGAGCCAGTTTAACAGTGGGAGGACAGAGATCCATTTGTCATTAGGGTAATGGTTGTCTATTTGCCCTGGAAATCCCATAATGCTGGTGGTTATCCAAGTGTGATTACACATCAGCCATTGGATATCCATAAGAAAGAAAGGGGTGATTATAATAACATCAGGTTCTTTCACTAAAGTCTGTAATGAGCTATCTCTCCCACTTTTTATCAAGGCTGCCTGGGAATCCATTTCAGTTAATAGATGGGGAGCCCCTCCCACAGGCATGTGTAACCATTCTAGGGCTCCTGCAGGTTGGTGGAGAGCTCCTATGAGGGCAGGGGATGTGTTAAAAGTGAGTAACTGAGCAGGGAGAGAGGGTGAAAAGTGCATTAAACCGGTCCCCTGCAGGGCCTGATTTACATTAGCCAGGGCCTTAGAGGCTTCAGCTGTAAGCTTTTGCTTAGAGGTGGGTACTTTGTCTCCTAGCAGGAGATCAGAGAGGGGTTGGTGGGTTGTAATTGGGATGAGAAGCCAAGGGCAAAAACAGTTGTTTCCTAGAAAGCTTCAGAGGGAAGCTAGGGTAAAAATTGCGGAAAGGAGAGAATGGGTTTGAGTGACCTTACTTACATGTGGGAAATTTGGGGGCCCAGAAAACAAATGGGAGGAATCATTTGAACTTTAGAGCGGGCTATATTGAACCCAAGGGCTGCTAAGGAGGACACCAGCTGTCCCTCAGGCCTGCCAGGTCAGTTAAGAGATCATTTCATTCCAAGATGTCAACCATAAAATGGAAGACATGAAGGTCTTCTTTTATTTGAGGTATAAGGGCAGCAGTAACAGCCTCTTGGCAGATTCTTGGGCTATTAGCCATCCCTTATGGTAGGACAGTCCATTTATAATGGACTACCAGTCCTGAATTATTAAGGGTAGGGATGGAGAAAGCAAAGTGTTACAGTCTTTGGGGTGGTATGGTATTGAGAAGAAACAATCTTTAATATCAATAGCTAATAGGGGGTATTGGCTGGTATGGCAGTTGCAAAAGGAAGTCCCTTTTGCAGTGATTCCCATATATGCATAGTTTTATTAAGGGCACATGGAAGAGGTACTATGCCCCTGTTGCCTTTTTTATGTTCCAGGGATTGAAATATGGATAGATATGTCTTACTGTGAGCTATTCCTTTATTAACTTTTGTTTTTTTTTTTTTTTTTAATTTTATTTATTTCGGTATGTGTATCAATGTACTGTCTGCATGCAGGTCTGTGCACCCGTGTCGTGCAATGCCGCGGAGGTCGAGGAAGGAGGGTCTCGGATTCCCCTGGAACTGGAGTTCTCCTGGAATTGGAGTTTCAGACGGCTCTAGGCCGCCATGTGGGTGCTGGGGACCAAACCCGGGTCCTCTGTAAGAGCAGTCGGCACTCTTAACCGCTAGGCCATCTCTCCAGCCCCCCTTTATTAACTTTTGTAAGGCTAATAATTTTTCCCCTGGTAAGGGCCACTATTCAACCCGGACCTGATCATTTGATATCCAGTCTAGGTGGGGAGTAATGTAAATGGCATTGACACAAAGGATTTGGGGGTGCCTTTTTCTAGGGTAGTAGAGGTATTTTTCCCCAACTAATTCATCTGCCTGGATGTGGCTGCCTTCAGGAGGGCTGGCAATGACCATGTGCAGAACCTCCAAGAGGTCTCGCCCTAACAGATTGGTGTTAGTCGGTGCTACTAGTGTTTTCATCAGGGTCTTCCCAAGTATATGCATTTTTGCTGATGTAAGACTTTGAGGGTCCTCATATACCCATGAGACTAGGGCCTGGGAATAAGGGCCATTCTGGGAGGGGGATCTCTTGCTGTTTTAAGATGGTTCTGTCTGCCCTGTGCCTATGATACACTTGAAGGTTTCTTTTGATCTTCATCATTAAGGTGTAATGGGAGCCCTCCAGAATGGCCATAGCCCAAAGGGCATGTATTGATCTCCTTTCTCCTTTTATTTCCAGGGTTTGCCTCTTTTTAACTTCAAAGGCTCTAATGGTTTGCCATCATTATCTTATTTCAAATGGCAGTCCCATTTCCAATGGTAGGCTTTGTGCCACTGAGGGCAGATGGTGTTGGAGAGGGAGTCAGGAGGTTCCTTAGAAAAGGCAGATGCCTTAGGGTGCTCACCCTTCCAGTGTCCCTTTTCATACTTGAAACACTCTCTTTTGATGCAACAGCACCTTCAAAGGCTTGGGCTAGGGGGTGGCCTTATGGGCAGCTCTGCCTATGCCTTGGGTAGCTATAATCCAGTGGTCATAATTTCCTTCTTTAAGCCATCTGTACATGGAAGTCATGCCATCCTAGAAAATGCTCTTAAGGAGCATTTCCCTACTTGTAGGATTGGAGATTTTACATTCTAGACTGTCTTTAGTTCTTAAGATGAATTCAGACAAGGACTCCTCAGGTTTCTGTCTTAAAAATAAAAGACAAGAGCCATGCTGGGTCCCAGTAGAGGGGGAGTAATTTGATCCCAGGCTTGCAGGACACAGATAGTAGACCTGCTCCAAGTAGCCTGGGGCCAAAATGGCCTGCTGGGCCCCCACACCCCCCCCTTGTGAAATTGCTTTGGCCATAGAGTTCATCATATCCCCAGGTGACATCTGGTTGAGCTTGGTTCCTTGGAAACTGCTGAAGGCATTCATCTAGGTGGTAGAGAGCGTCCCGTTGGAGAAACAGGGGTCCTGGAAAGGAGGAGTGTCAAATGTCCCGCCACCTGCAGGGTGTTGAGGGTGGTATGACAGCTTTGGAGGATGGATTTTTGTCCAGGGGGCCTGGATGCTGTCTTCCATTACAACATGTCTAAGTTCTTTTAGGTCACCTGCCTGGTAGGGATACCCATTTAGAGGCCGGTGGCCTGTAAGAATAAGATTGACAAGAAAGCTTGACAAGCAGAGCCCTAAATATTCCAGCTCTGACAAAGTTGTTCTGTGGCAGAATGGGCAGGAAGAGCTCTACCTCTAGCCTCCCATAAGGAGACAGCAGTTAATTGAGTGATATCGGGGTGGGGAATTAGGCTTAAGACAAGATGAATCTATTTTTATGTCCTCCATTGCCTATTCTAAGGCAGCTAATTCTGAGATCCAGTGGTTCTCAGGGAATGGATTCTGTTGCCTATTTTTGTTTGGGGTAGGTTGGTGGGAAGGGCCTAGGCACTGTCTAACAGCTGAGATGCTGGGCAGGAAGTGGAAAGGGGGAGAGTTATCTTGCACTTCCCTCCATGGGGCCAGGTCCAAGAGTCTGGGTCATAGAGATCCCCAGAAGACATCCACAGGGCTACTGCCAGGACCTTGCCCATAAAAGAGGTGGCTTTCAATTGGGAGATTTTAACCCCTCGATTTTTTCTTTGAGTTTTGATTATTTCTTTTATTTTTGTTTTTTAATTGTTATTAAACTTTTTCCATAAGTCATACATCATTTCTCAATCAAATCTTGAGTCACTTCCCTTTCCATGCCCCCCACCTCACCTGAGTCCCTGCATTCTGCCATACATCTCTTGCATCTTTTTCTGAGTCTTTCCAGATTTTTTTTTTCGGTTCTCTTTTGTTTTTGTTCTCTCCAACTTGTATTGCTATAATATATATACATATATATGTATATATATTTATGTTTATATATATGTATATATATGTTTATATATATATATATATACACACACACACACACACACACACACACACACACACACACACACATATCACTTGATTTGGAGGATTTTTTTCCTAAAAGATGTCATGTTTTCCTTAAGGAGGTGCTCAAAGTTTCCTCCTTGGTAACCCCAAACAACCATCAATCCTGCACTTTTGTTCCACATTGGGGTCTTTCCCTCTCATGGCCCCCCAAATGAAGTCCAGTAGGCACATGTCCTTGATCCCCCTGTACTGGCCTCCATGATACAGCCCAGGTAGTCCAATGGCAGTCTATACTCTGATGAGGCTGAAATCCCCTTAGCTACTTAGTCCACAAGCTGGGTATCTCAGTAGTCCCCATCTGGCATTGAAGGTCTGGAGGATTTTTGGAGAGACATGTGTTTTCGGTCCATATTGGAGGATTAAAAAACTGTGTCTCAGGTTTGGAAAGATGGCCTAGTGGTTGAGAGCACCAACTGCTCTTGCAGAGGACTGGGGTTTGATCCCCAGCACCCACATGGTGGGAGAACTGTCTTTAACTCAAGTTATAGGGGAATCCAACACCCTCTTCTAACCTCCACAGCATTGCACGGCACGGGTGCACAAACCTACATGGAGACAGTACATTCATACACATACGAAAATAAATAAAATTAAAAAAAATCTGTGTCTCATGTCTTTGAGGTAGCCCCTCAATTTTTAAGAAGTATTCTGAATTCCCTAAGCTGCGTGTCTCTCTGGTGTGTGTGGGTATTTCCCATGATAGAAAAAGAAAGAAATATTTATTCCCCAAGGGAATGTTCCCAAAGGCAAAGGCCAATGGTAGATTCCATGTCATGCACCAGTGCAAGCCACCACTCAACTGTGAGAAACCAGCAACCACCCTAGAGGCTTTTACTGGTTGATAAGTTACCTGTTTGTTTGATAGTAAAGAGAAATTAAGATAGAAATCTCTTTTTGTTTTTTGTTTTGTTTTTTGTTTTGGTCTTTTTGAGACAGGGTCTCCTGGTCTCCCTGTAGCCCCAGCTGTCCTGTAACTCACTCTGTAGGCCAGGCTGGCCTTGAACTCACAAAGATCTGCCTGTCTCTGCCTCCTGAGTGCTAGAATTAAAGTCGTGTGCCACCACACCCAGAAAGATAGAAGGTTTTGCCAATACCCGAGTGGGCAGTCGGGGTCCCACCAAAGTACAAAGGGGCCTTCAGCTGACACTGAAGAGTAGCCTTGGTCAGAGAGCCTCAGTTGCTGCTTTGCCTTAGAGGGTCCCTCACAAATGGCGAATGGCATGAACCGGAATTAAAAGATTAGAAAAAGCCTTTCACTCCTCAAGTGTGGGAAGATGGAAAGCACAGCCAAATGATGTCCCCAATCCCACCAAAGAAAGGGAGGGTTTGCCTTCTAACTGTGCATCTTCGGAAGGTTCCGTCTTCCCAAACACCACATGTTGCTCGCCAGCTGTTGGCTTCCTCCATGTTGTGAGGTTCCTGCCTCCCAGGTCACCAGCCTTGCAAACCCAGGTAGGGCAGTCACTCTGGAGGCCACAAGCAGGGAACTGGGAGGGAGCAGAGGATGGTCCCTAGAACAGCAAATGAACCTGAACAGATCCAAAGAAAGACCCGGAAGCTGTACCAGTGAGCAAAACTCATTTATTGCAAGGCTTTTAAGAACTTCTATAGTTTCGTTGGTCTCTGACCAGGAGGTGGGCAGGACAGAAGAGACGCCTATGTAAATTTTGCAATGGCTAAGTACTATGGCAGGAAAGCTGTAGCCCCCCCCCCCAAGATAAGATTATGGTTTATGCCATTTGCCTCCAGAGGACATGGTGGACATGTCTCAGGAGGGATAAGGTTGGGAATGCTACTCTTCAAGCTACACTCCCCTGAGGGTTGGGCTGTAGGTGCCTGGTGTCCAGTATGGTGAGTGGGAGCAGCTCTCACTTCTGATGGCCTTCTAGGTTTTGGGGGTAAAACTGACCTTTTGCATATCAGGGAAAGAAGCCAGCTCTCTTATATTTAGCCTTAATGGATTTATGCAGACCCATATATGGGCATAAACCTAAAAGCTTGGATGGTGTCTTAATCCTGCCATTACAACTTTTTATTGGGGTCTATATAGGTTTTTTTTACCACTATGGAGCTATATGCTTGGAGTATCAGTCATGCATCCTTCCCTCCAAAGGAGCAGGCCATATATCCAATTAGACTCTTTTTCTTGGGTGCACACACACCTTGGCAGTCACTATTGCACATAGGTCTTCTTTGGGGAATTGTAGCACAGTGAGGTTCATAGAGCTTTGGAGTTTATTTCTTTCCAGCAATTTGCATAGTGCTCTTTGGTACTGTGAAAGTCAGCTATTTGTTTGTAGTGAAAGACCTCAGCATAATTTTCCTTTCTCCTACTCACATCCCATAATTTCTTCACCAATAGTATCTTATTATCCACTTTTGTGTGCACCCAAAGTCATAGGCAAAATGGCTTTTGTTTGCGGGGGGGTTTAGAGCCTCCCCAACCAACAATTTCTAGCAGAGCAGTCTATGCCTGGTACTAAAGTCTTTATCTACCAATGTGTCTTATTTAACCATAAAGCTCCCAAAGGATCTATAGTTATACCTGGCCTTGTTAACTCTGCTTACTGAATTGACTTTTTATCTTTGTTCCTTCAGGTATATTGGAATGTCACCAATTGGTGTCACATCTATAAAACACTCAGACATTAACATTTAGGTATTAAATTAAAACATAAAGCAGGTCCAACATAGCATGGGAAGATTTTATCTCTTTGTGCCAATTGTTGCCTCAAAAGATACATGTTGAGCACAGTGAGAGGCATTAACTTAGTTAGCTCTTTAGCACTTGTAATCATTTTCTCCAACCCATCTGGTACCCTGGGTATTTACCCCCAGCTTTCCTATATTTCTCTAGTTTTGATAGACTTTGTTTTTGTTTAGTCATTTTTATTTTTTAATGTATTTTTTTTTATCTTTTTGAGACAGAATCTCCCTGTAGACCTAGCTGGCCTGGAACTCACTCTGTAGAGCAGGCTGGCCTTGAATTCAGAGAGCTTTCCCTTGCTCTGCCTCCTGAATGCTAGGATTAAAGGTGTGTGCCACCACACCTGGCATATGTCCTTTTTTTTTTTTTTTTTTTTTTTTTTTTAA
>VZQC01005118.1:1214476-1238793 GCA_009823505.1 Rhizomys pruinosus
TGTCTGCATGCAGGTCTGTGCACCCGTGTCGTGCAATGCCGCGGAGGTCAGAAGAGGGTCTCGGATTCCCCTGGAACTGGAGTTCTCCTGGAATTGGAGTTACAGACGGTTCTTAGCCGCCATGTGGGTGCTGGGGATCGAACCCGGGTCCTCTGCAAGAGCGTCGGTGCTCTTAACCGCTAGGCTATCTCTCCAGCCCCGGCATATGTCCTTTTTATATATCCACTAGGTTGCTTCACTCACCTACAGACATATTTTACATGCTGGCCTAGGTCACCTAGATTCAACATGGCCTTCCTCACTTCACACAGACTGTGCTGTCAAAGGGCTCAGCACAGCCATTAAAGTTTCATACCACTCTGGAGCTCCTTGCACAATCAGGCTTTTTCTTTTTTTAATTAATTTGTTTATTTATTATTTTTTATGTGTTTGACTGTACTGTCTGCATGTGGGTTGGTGCACTCGTGTCGTGCAATGCTGCGGAGGTTAGAAGAGGGCTTCAGATTCCCCTGGAACAGGAGTTAAAGGTGGTTCTTAGATGCCATGTGGGTGCTGGGATGCTGGCCTAGGTCACCTAGATTCAACATGGCCTTCCTCACTTCACACAGACTGTGCTGTCAAAGGGCTCAGCACAGCCATTAAAGTTTCATACCACTCTGGAGCTCCTTGCACAATCAGGCTTTTTCTTTTTTTAATTAATTTGTTTATTTATTATTTTTTATGTGTTTGACTGTACTGTCTGCATGTGGGTTGGTGCACTCGTGTCGTGCAATGCTGCGGAGGTTAGAAGAGGGCTTCAGATTCCCCTGGAACAGGAGTTAAAGGTGGTTCTTAGATGCCATGTGGGTGCTGGGAATTGAACCTGGGCCCTCTGCAAGAGCAGTCGGTGCTCTTAACCGCTGAGCCATCTCTTCATCACCAGAAAACACACACCTGTCTGACCCAGAACATTGGGCACTTTATATTGCTTTCCTCATACTTAGTTCTCTTAGTAGCATTTGTCCCTCTTTTATCAGTTTCCACCCCATGGTATGTAGGGGAATTTCTGTTGCAGATGACCGGGTGTCCCTAATGCCTTTTATTAGCCAATCCATTAAGGATTTATTCCCCCTCATCATGTCTCAGGCTATGCAGTGAATGTCTCAAGGCAGGAAAGATGGGTAATTATATTACTCAGCTTTCATGCTTCTGAAGCACTTACAATATTCTACCCACTCCCAGGTCTTACAGCCTTACAAGCTATGGGATCCTTCATTGCCTGCTTGTAAGATTTTCCCAATTTTATCAATTCCAATGCTGTGTATTCCCTGACTACCTTACCTTCGCACTCTGGGCCATTGATAAGGTTACCATTAATATGTTGAGACATCATTTTTCCTTTCTTTGTAGCAAAGATCTAATCTAAGAGGAATCTGGTGCTTCTCCTACATTATTTTCCTTTTATCATTGTCTTTTTTCCTGGGTCTCTTAGCTGCAAAAAGTGGCAGGCTGACATTTCTACCTCCATTATGCAACATACAGGTGAGGTTGGAGGCCAACGTCTTAGTTTTCTCTTGCTCTAACTTTTCTCTTACATGTCCAGCTTCCCTCCGACCTACTACTGCCTCTGCCTTGGAAAGATCCTTATCACCCACAGCAATGGTGGGGCTGCCTCTTTGGCAGCTCGCTCATATCTTTGCTCCTGGCATGCTACTCCCAGGACTTGCAAGGTTTGTTCTAAACCTTCTCCTGTCCTCAATGCATTGGGCTCCCGTGGTGCACCCCACCAGTCTAGCAGGTGTGCTACTCTGTACCATCTACACATAGATTTCCATCCTGGGATTTCTCCCATTTCCATTATTTGCTGGGTGGTCTTGCCGTACCTATGGATCTCACTATCCACTGTATTACCCATGCCACCCCTGCTACACCCATTAGGCCTTAAAGGATGGCTGACCACATCAACATTTCCCATGCCCATTCTTCACCCTCAACTATCTTTCAGTTACTAGCATCCTTTTCCATAACCAAGAAAGTTCCATCACTTTTCCTGAGTCTTTGGCTAATCTATCCCCAAACCCTTCCATGGCTCTGTTTAATCCTGCTGTGACTAAGCCTATTTGTAATTAAGATTCCACCTGGGAGATGCCCACACATGGCGGCGTCTTGCCTCCCATCCACTCCTGGGTTCCCAAGACTGGCAAGAATCTCCCTCTGAACAACAGTTCAGGGAAGTCTAACCAGTTTATTTAGGCTTGCCTACAAAGTGATTGGAAACAACTTACATATCAAATAGCGGATCCCTTCCCCCACATAAACCCAAAGTCCCTGTATCGACTCTGTGACCTCTTTCTACTCCAGGTGATGACACAGTGAGGGAGAGTGTTAATTTTATACTTCTCCACCCTTCCCAAAGTCAAGAATTCCAAAGTCCCAGAATTCCCAAGTCTTCTGCACCTTCTGTGGGAATGCAAGCATCTTTCAGAAACTTGCTGCTGCTGTGCAGCTGGGCTGCAAACTTACCTCCTCCCATTAAATATTCAGCTTCTCTGGGTGATGAGTCCATTTCAAAGAAGAAATAATTTATTCCACACATGGAAAATGAGAAATAATTTATTAAAATGCTATATTAATGACTGTTTCTTTAACAATATAGCAAATTATTTTCTTTAATTTGTTGTTTTTATTGAATGCATATGAGTGTATTTCTTGCATATATTTAAGTGGACCAATGTCATGCAATGCCTGCAGAGATCAGAAGATGGCCTTGGATTCACCAAGAACTGGAGTTATAGAAGGTTGTTACTCTCCATGTGGATTTTGAGAACTTAACCTGAGTCCTCTTCAAGAGGACTGTTCTTAACCACTGAGCCATCTCTATAGCCCTAACATTGACAAATTATTTTTTACACAAATCTAAGCAAATATTATTACTTCATTTTAGATTGTTTCAGTGGGTGTAATAAGAAAACAGAGTAAACTATAAAGCAAAAAGTACTAGGCAGAGACACCCAGAATAAATGATATTACAGGTTAAGCAGAAAAAAAAATGCCCTGAAAGTGTCAAACATTTGCTAGAGATAGAAAGGAATTCCTAGGAGTTGCATTATGGGTAAGGGAAAGATGTTAAGACAGAAGATGGCACAAATTTTGTAAATTCATCAAAGTCAATATAAATATTGAGACCACAAATGCGTTGAGATTTATTATTAGACATTCATTAGTCTTTTTGTTGAAAGCGACTTCAGTGCATGGAAAAAAACTATGCTTTCACAAAGACTGGGACTTGGGGTAGTGACTTCATAAGCCATCCTCTCTTTGTGCTTCTTCTTACTTTGCTCTCTTCTCTCCCTCTTTCTCCCTCACCCTTATTTACATCTCTCCATATCTGTATTTATCTCTCTCTTGCTATCCCATCACTGCCTGGATTTTGAGGATACCAGTGATTGCACTTATGGCCTGCCTGGATTTTGTACAACAATCTTCCTATCTTAAAATTTGTAATACGTGCTCACAGATCCCTTTTTTCATAGTATACTCTTGTGATCTTAGACTGTACACACTGTTTATTATTGCAAGTGAAACATAAGCTCTAGGCTTCTACGAGGGACTCTGCTACTGCATCAGTTTCACTTTGCTCCTTAACAGTTGTTAGAATTCAGGATTAGAAGGCCATGTGAGAATAAAGTAGGAATCCAATCTGACCTCAGCAGATGCAGATAGCTTTATTACCTATGAGGGGCAAACAATCTTCCTGTGGGAATGGAGGTCTTGAGTCAGTGTTGGGGGAGGTTTGGGAACTATAGGTGCACCTTGGAAAGCTCTTAAAGGGAGTCCTTCCTTCCCAGAATCCCAGAAGGTGGGGTGTGCCTTCCTGAGTGTAGTTCTGCTCCTTCCTGAGATCTGGGAAGGAGAGTTGGGGAGTTTTGATGGGGGAGATGATATGAAACCAGATCTACAAGGAGATTATTAAGGGCGCCAGATGTCTTTTGCTAGGGGCCATATGTCCTGAAAAGGATGTAACTCCCTCCTGTAGTGGGGAGGCAGGGTGGGACAATGATTAGTTCCTTTAGGCACTTGTTAGGCCAATTTTCCTTCTTCCAACTCCACAAGCATGAACAGGTGTAAGGGACCAAGTTGCTATCTTCATCTTTTGTTTGTGTCACTGATATGAATTCCTTTGTCTTTGTGGGGGAAGTTTGCAGGAGTCAGTTCCTTCATTTACCTTGGGGTTCCCAGGGATCAAACCTAGGTACTGATGGCAGGCCCCTTGTCCTGCTGAGCCACCTCACAATCCTCATCTTCTGTTTTAATTGTGAGAAAACATATATGGAGAACAAAATCAGAAATGATATGCAACTATTCAACCACTTCCATTGTGTGTGTGTGTGTGTGTGTGTGTGTGTGTGTGTGTGTGTGTGTGTGAAAAGAATGGTTGTTTGGTGAAATACTGTACTTAGAAAGAGCAGATAGGGCATGATTTCTTGAAACATATTCCAGCAAGCTCTCTGTCTTTCTTCCTACACTTGAATGTTACCAATCATATAATACAGTTCAAAGGTCCACAAAACTGTGGTCCATGATGGAGGTAAAGCAATTTTTATTTCACTATTCAAAGAATTGTTTAGAAAACTTTCTCATAAATTTTATTAAAAAATCTAACTACAGTAACAGAAAAATGGCATGTTTAGATATTCACAAAGAAATATGGTCTTGTTAATTCCAGAAATAAAATAAGTAAGAATAAACTAAATGTCAAACCCAAAGTTATGTGGTGTAATGGGATCATCTAAGGAACTCCAGGAGGGGAATATATACACCCCTCTTATGTTGGTATTACGCCCAATTCCAATTATTTGTATAACCTGTCCCAGGAGAGTACTGTTGATGCACTAGAACAACTCTCATCTCAAGGGGGATAAGAAATAACTTACTCTGAGCCAATTATGAGTGACCATGGCCTGGGAACATAGAGTTGGGTTATCCCAAATTCCATGTACTAATGTGGTAACCATTCCATGAAGGTTTTATAGTAACAGAACAAAGAAAATCATAAATCAAGACACTTTCAAATACATTGCTGGAAACCACAAAAGAAAGTTCTTAGCTATAGACCTCAGATGCTATCTGATGGCATTATTAGCCCTTTGATTGGTGGGAAATGTTTCTTTTGTTAATTATATTCTATTAGTCACAAGATGTTAATTCAGAAATAGAGATGGGCAAGGCGTTAGCTATTTAGGGGGCTAAAAATGTTCAGAGGTAATTTGTGAACAGGCTCTAGATCTTCAGTGTTCCAAACTCTCCACAGTCACTGAAGTATTAATTAGTTTGTCACCTTTGCAGAAAGTTCAGCTCAAGATGTAGGATTTTTCTGAGAACTTTTGGTCATAGTACCTTCTGATTATTGATCTGGATTATGACAACTGAAATGTGTGCTCTTGTTGATATAACTGAAGAACTCTATGTAATTGAAAATGTTTGTTTTACTTTCTGCTGCCTTTAAAACAACAGAAATTTCCAGGGATCTTGTCCCTAAGGCCAAGAAATCAAGTGGTGCTGACAAAGCAGACCTGAAAGGACTGGGAAGTCTAGAAATTGCAAGTGAAATTCTGAAGGATTTGCCTTTGCTGTAGAAGTTGGCTGATGGGCCAAATCACATTTAATGCTGACAACAGTTAAAAATAAAGATAAATAAAGACCAAAAAAATACAGGTAAATGAAACAAGGTAAAATGAAGCTAGTTGCTGAGTTCCTAAGAGAGGATCAAAAGCTCTGGAATGCATTGAAATCCTTTGGAGATTAAGACATGGGAGGCAATTCAGCAGTGAAGGAACCCTAAATCTATACATCTCACAAACCTGAGTCCTGAATGCATATACTGGTTGACAGTAATAATTTATCTACTTCTGTCCAAATTTTTGGCACTGGAATTGCCTGAAGCAGAATTGAAATATAAGCCATTTTTCTTTGTTATATAAAGAAGTTTGTGTTTATAAAGTGGTAGGCAAAAAATGTTTTAAAGAGAAAATTAGGTAACGTTTTTAAAAAGCAAGTTTTATAGCACAGGTTCCAAAATAATTGGGAATCCTTTGTGTTCTTTTCCATTCAGTCCTGAAACTGCTTAACTCTGACAAAATACTGATGCTAGAAATCTTACCTTGTAGTTCTTGAGATTAAAAGAACATTCATTCCAAGCCTGATTCTTGTTGAAAAAACTTCTAAATCTTGTCTGAACATTTTCTCTCACATACCTAGCATAAAGAAGATACTTTGGGAGACAGTTACTGTCTTAATTGTGTATTATAACAGAAATAAGCTGTCCAATTTTTTTTCTTTAATTTTCAAATGGTGCTGCCAGGAAAATCCATCAAATGGCAGTGGCACATATGGAGAATGAATATTTTAATCAGATCTTTGTAAACTTAACTGATGGAGATGACTGCATATTCCTCCTTTCTGCAAAAAATATTTATGATTGTGCCCATGAAAGCACTTTTGAAGCCTCCTGTTGGTGTCTCTGCATGAAAGACGCTATGCCTCAAGGGGAACTGTGCTAAGTCCTTCCAATAAAAGGCAACCTTGGCTATTTACCTTACTTTGATAAGTATTTTGTTTTATACTTGGCAGGATATAAAACTCGGGTGAAAACTAGGTAACCCCATATAAGACTGCAAAATGAGTCATCTTTCATCCACAAATTGTGGGAAACAGGTCCAAGATTTTCTTGAGACTACAGAATGGCCACTGCTATTAATAATATACATATATTTAGTCTTATTTTTATCATAAATCAATAACCATGCCAAACACTCTAATCCAATTATGTTCTGTAATTTGTCCTTTTTCTTCTACGAAAACAGTTCAATCGAATGTTATAAACATAATTCTGACAGTTTATTTTTATTTCTTTAAACAATTATTTACCTTTCCTTTTGTCATATGGTACTCCTATTTGCTAATGTCCACAATAAAAGAAGAAGTAAATGTGATAGTGGTCATGTATTATTGTCTTTGATTGAGAAAAAATTTAACTACAGAATATCGACAGATAAGTTAAGCTAAACAGATCCTTATCTTGACAATTTACTAGATGTTTTAATCATGAATGGATGTTAAAATTTATTAAATATTTATCAATACCATTTGAATTATGATTATTTTTCTGTTTCCTGTTATTGGGATGATTGACACGGATAGATATGAAACTATATTCTTTGAATGTGCCTCACTAAGTCATAACATTTGACCTACATTTTAAAAATATTTTATTTTTTTTTAAATTTTTAATTGTATGTGTATGAGTGTATTGCCTGTATGAGATAGGGGTACCTGTGTAAAGCAATGCCCACAGAGGCCAGGAGAGGGCACTGGATTCCCTGAAACTGGAGTTACAGTTGATAGTCACTATTTGGGTGCTGAGAATCAAACCTAGGTCCTTTGAAATAACTTCTGAGCTTGTATCCAGCCCTTTGAACTACATTTTTCAAAGAAAATTTTCATATAGTTTTGTGGATGAGTACTAAATTGACATCATTTCCAACTCTACTCCTATTTCTCCAATTCCACTTAAATTCATGACTTATTTTTCTACAATTATTATTGTTATAAACTAACACACACACACACACACACACACATCCCTACTTAGTCCATTTAGTTATAAACATGTGTGTGTGTGTACCCCTACTTAGTTTATTTAGTCTTGCATACACACATATGTATATGTATGTGTATATATATATATATATATATATATATATGTGTGTGTGTGTGTGTGTGTGTGTGTGTGTGTGTGTGTGTGTTTAAGGCTGCCACAGGGAATTGTGTAACCTATCAAGGGGGTTGTTACTGGAGAAGACTGATTTCAATCTCAACAGACTATGCTTCCTTGTAGCTCTTCATCTAGGGTTGGAATTTGTGAAATTTATCCTATCCAAGCATCCATGTTGTCATTACACAGGTCTTATTTAGGCAACCATATTTTTTGAGATTTCATCTCTGTGGCATCCCTTACATCTTTAGAAGATGCTATCTTGCAGCAAGAATTCTGGTATTCTGGTTCTTACAATATTTCCATTCCCTTTTCCACTATATTTCAGCCTTAAGTGTAGGGATTGTGCTGTAGAATTCCCAGGAATACGAAGTAGGGCCCTATTGCTAAGGATACCCCCACAGTTTTGGCACAGGACTTGGATGCTCAGATCAACCTCGAAGCCTCCTCCTTTAGAACTAGGTCTCGTAGTACTTCAGAGGTCCACAAAAGGTCAAAATGCAGAGGAAAAAGTGACCTAAGATGCCCAGCCCCAATTGGTATATCGATGCTGTTCCTTCAAGGAGCAATAGAATGGGAAATAGGAGGCTCAGTGTTCTAAGTCGAAAGGAACATATGTCAATGGCCTGAACATATCAAAAAGGAATTGAGAGTTGCTGGAGCATTCTGCACTTTGTCTTTCCCCTTGGGAAAGGAAGAAGGAACCTATATTTCTGGACTATAATTATAAAGGTATAAATATAAGAAAAATGAAAATCACAAACTGACTACTAAAGATATTGTTATATTTGGGGTGACCAGAAGGGTATCAGATTCATAGCCTTGCTGCCCACCAAGGGCATCTGTTGGCCACCACTAGAATCACAGAGAAGAACTGTGTGCGTGGATAGAGGGACAGACAGCGGTGCACACACCCAGTGGCCAAGTGGGGTCCAGCACCTGGGCCAAAACAGTAACCCCCCACCCCCCTCACACTTCCCTACCCCCTCACACTCTCCCCACCCCTCAGACTCCCCCACTCCCTCACAGCCCCCACCTCTCACCCCCCCACCCCCTCCCCGCCCCAACACCCCCCCACACCCCTGTGCTCAAGCTACTGGTACTGTGGGGGAGAGGATAAGCTCTTGGTGCTGGGGTTTGCTGTGGTTGTGGACAATCCAGCACTGTCAGTGATTCTAGGCTGTATAGACAAAACTGAGGAAGAAACCAGCAGGAAGCAAACTGAGTGACCAACCAGTCCTCCATATTAACATTTGAGATTAGCAAGAGAAGCCAAACAAACGAACGAATGGAAAAAAAAATCCACCTGCCAAAGACATAATAGAAAAACAAGAATATGGAAAAAGCCCATCATAAATCCCTACGGAACTCAACCAGTCCTATAGAAGATCCCAAGAATGAAATCTCCCTGGAAGGAAACCAAGACACCAATCTCAGAAGAACAATTGTAGACATATTCAAAGAATAAAAAGAACAAATCAGAGAACTAAAAGGGAGAGAATGAAATACTCATGAAGGAACTAGAAAGAGAGAATGATAAACTCCAGAAAGAACTAAAGGTAGAGATTGACAAACTCTAAAAAGAACTAGAGGAAGAGAAAGACAAACTCCAAAAAGAACTAGAGAGAGAGAATGATAAACTCCAGAAGGAATTGGAAACACTGAAAAGATCCCAGCAAAAATGTCAATCTTAGTTGAAGGAGAAAGAAAAATCTTCCATGACATAAACAAAATGAAAGAAAACATGTTAAAATCCAACACTTCAGAAAATACTCAAAGCAATTCAAAGAACAGAGGAAAGGAACAACTATCCTTAAGCAACCCAAGAGAGAAATTACCAAAAGCATAACAGAGTAAATAAATACCTAGACCAAGAATGCAAACAAAAAATAAGTTGAAAGGAAACAACACACATCTCTCAATAATAACCTTAAATATTAATGTTCTAAACTCCCCAATCAGAAGACATAGACTGGGAGAATGGATTAGGAAACAGAATCCATCTATATGCTGCCTACAAGAAACCTATCTCACCCTCAAGGACAGGCACCACCTTATAGTGAAAGGATGGAAAAAATGTTCCAAGCAAATGGTATTAAAAAGCAAGCAGGAGTGGGTGTTTAAATATAAGGTAAAGTAGACCTCAGAGTAAAATTAATCACAAAGGACAAAGAGGGCCGTTATATCCTTATCAATGAAACAGGAAGATTTCACAACCTTAAATGTTTATGCAACAAACTCTGGTGCACCGAACTTTATAAACACAATCCTTCAGGACCTCAAGACAGAGATTAATCCCAGCACGCTAATAATGGGGGAATTCAAAAACCTACTGAGTCCCTTGGATAGGTCAACTGGACAAAAAATAAACAGAGAGACATCAGAATGGAACAATACAATACCCCAAATGGACCTCACAGATATATACAGAAAATTCCACCCAAATACCAGAGAATATACTTTCTACTCAGCACCCCAGGAAATATTCTCCAAAATCGACCACATACTGGGACACAAAAGAAATGTCAACAAATACAAAAGGATTGAATTTACTCCATTCCTTCTATCAGACCACAGTGCAATAAAGCTCAGTATTAACACCAGGTTAAGCCCTACTAACTATAAGAACACATGGAGACTAAAAACACAATCCTGAATAATGAGTGTGTCAGGGAAGAAATAAAGAATGAAATAAAAACATTCCTGGAAGTAAACAAAAATGACAATACAACACAACAAAACTGGTTGGATACATTAAAAGCAGTCTAAGAGGGAAATTCATAGTCCTAACTGCCCACAAAAGAAATACAAAAAAAAAAAAAAAAAAAAAAAAAAAAAAAAAAAACAGAAAGAGATCATAAAACGATCTAACACTGCTAACACTGCAGCTAAAAACACTTGAGAAACAACAGCAATTGAACCCTAAACCCAACAGAGAGGAAGAAATAACAAATATCAGAACAGAAATCTACAAAATAGAAACAAAGAAAACAATACAAAAAAAAAAAAAAATCAATGAATCCCAAAGCTGGTCCTTTGAAAAGATAAACAAAATAGACAGACCTCTAGCCCAGTTAACCAAAAGAAAGAGCAACTCCAAATCAATAGCATTCCTGATGAAAGGGGAAACATTGCAACAGATAAAGGAAAGATCCAGACAATCATATGGGAATATTTCAAAAATCTATACTCTACTAAGTTTGAAAACCTAAGAAAAGTGGACGAATATCTGAAATCCTGGGATTCACCAAAGCTTAACCAAGAAGAGATTGACAGTTTAAATGGATCCATAATACTTGAAATTGAAGATGTAATAAAAAGTCTCCCAACTAAAATAAGCCCAGGGCCAGATGGTTTCACAGCAGAATTCTATAAAACATTTAAATAAGTCTTACAACCATCCTACTCAAACTTTTCAGAAGGATACAAACAGAGAGAATATCCCAAATTCCTTCTATGAAGCCAACATCACTCTAATACCAAAACAGGCAAAGACACAAACAAGAAAGAAAACTATAGATCCATATCATTAATGAACACAGATGCAAAAATTCTCAACAAAATACTTGCAAATCGCATACAGACCCACATCAAAAAGATCATCCATCATAACCAGGTTGGATTCATACCAGAGATGCAGGGATGGTTCAACATAGGTAAATCAATAAACATAAAACACATAAATGGACTGAAAGACAAAAACCACATGATCATCTCAATTGATGCAGAAAAAGCATCCAACAAAATTCAGCATCCCTTCATGCTTAAAGTCCTAGAGGGAATTGGACTGGAGGAAACATTCCTCAATGTAATCAAAGCCAAGTAACAAGAAACCCACAGGCAATGTCATCCTAAGTGGAGAAAACTTGGAAGCATCCTCTTAAAGGCAGGAACAAGGCAAGGCTGTCCACTATTGCCACTCCTCTTCGATACAGTGTGTGAAATGGTTGCTAGGGCAATAAGGTAGGAAAGTGAAATGAAGAGAGTACTAATCAGAAAAGAGGAGGTAAAACTATCCCTTTTTGCAGATGATATGATAGTTTACCTAAAAACTCCACCAGAAAACTCTTAGACATGAATAAAGTTTCAGTAAAGTGCTGGGATACAAAATAAACCTAGAAAAATCAGTAGCCTTCTTTTACAACAACAGTAAGCAACTGGAGAAGGAATATAAGGAGACCTTCCCAATCACAGTAGGCTCAAAAAAATACCTAGGAATAAACTTAACCGAAGACACCAACGACCTCTACAACAAAAATTTTAAAACTTTGAAGAAGGAGATTGAAAGTGACATCAAAAGATGGAAAGAACTCCCATGCTCATTGACTGGAAAATTAATATAATAAAAATGTTCATTCTATCCAAACTAATAAAGAGATTCAATGCAAACCCAATCAAAATCCCCATGAGCTTTTTCACAGACTTGGAAAAAAATCCTTAAATTCATATGGAAAAACAAAAGAACTCAAAAAGCTAAAGCAACCCTGAGTGAAAAATGCAATACAGGGGGGATTACTTTACCAGACCTCAAGCTATATTACAGTGCTATAGTCATAAAGACAGCCTTGTACAGGCAAAAAAAAAAAAAAATAGACCCATTGACCAAGGGAACAAAATTGAAGTTCTAAACTTGAGCTCATATAACTTCAGCCACCTCATATTTGACAAAGGGGCCAAAAATCTCATTGGAGGAAAGATAGGATCTTCAGCAAATGGTGTTGGCAAAACTAGATCACCATTTGTAGAATAACAAAATTAAACTCCTACCTCTCACCCTGTACAAAAATAAACTCCAAGTGGATCAAAGATTTCAACCTGAAACCTGAAACCCTGAAGGTGATAGAAGAAAACATCACCAGCAACCTACAAGACATAGGAATAGGAAATGACTTTCTAAATCAAACAGCAGCTACACAGGAAATAAGGACAACAGCTGACAAGCGGGACCCCATCAAACTCAAAAGCTTTTGTAACAGGTAAAGAAACAATCAAGGAAGTGAAGAGAACACCCACAGAGTGGGAGGAATCCTTCACCACTGATACATCTGACAGAGCATTAACATCCAGAATATATAAACTACTTAGAAAACAAACAAGTAAGAAAACAAATGACCTACCCCAAGAGTTGAACAGAGATTTCACCTGTAAGGAAGAAAAGATGGCTGAGAAACATCTTAAAAAGTGTCTGTCATCATTAATAATTAAAGAAATGCAAATTAAAACCAGTGTAAGGTATCATCTCACTCCAATAAGACTGGCCAAGATCAAGAAAACAAAAAGACACCAAATGCTGCAGAGTTTGCTGGGAAAGGGAAACACTCAACCACTGCTGATGGGAATGTAAACTCCTACAACCACTGTGGAAAGCATTGTGGAGAAGCCTTAAAAATCTCAAAATGAGCCTACCACCTGACCCAGCCATACCACTCCTGGGTATATACCCACAAGACACATCCTACTGCAAATATACATGCACAGCTATGTTTATTGCAGCTCTCTTCACAATAGCGAAGTGTTGGAACCAACCCAAATACCCCTCAACTGATGACTGGATAACAAAAATGTGGTACATCTACACAATGGAGTTCGATGCAGCAGTAAAGAAAGATGACATCATGAACTTTGCAGGTAAATGGATGGAACTCTAAGCCATTATGCTAAGTGAAAACAGAGTCCGGGGGTGGGGGGTAAGCAAATGGTTTCCATCATTTGTGGATGCTAACACCAAATCCCCCGTTGGCAGGCAAACAGAGCAACTTTATAATTATATTTCATTGTATCTGAAAGCAACTGTGCTATTCCAATGTGAATCTCTTAATGCACTCTAGAATTGACATACCACTTGTATTCACACATTGTAATTACCATATATGGGTGGAAGATATGTATTCATATTCTAAAAAAAAAGAATGTAAAGTTATATTTTTTACCTGCATGCAACTTTACTGTTAAAATGTGAATCCTTAAATGTGTTTTGGANCTTAAGTAAACAATCATATCATCAGCAAATAGGGATAGCTTGACTTCCTCTTTTCCAATTAGTACTCCTTTAATATCCTTTTCTTGCCTTATTGCTCTAGCAAGTGTTTCAAGCACTATATTGAAGAGGAGTGGTGACAGGGGGCAGCCTTGCCGAGTTCCTACCTTTAAAGGGAATGTTTCTGTCATTTCCCCATTTAGGATGATATTGGCTGTGGGTTTCCTGTATATGGCTTTGATTACATTGAGGAATGATCCCTCCAATCCAATTCCCTCTAGGACTTTAAGCATGAAGGGATGCTGGATTTTGTCAAAGTCTTTTTCTGTGTCAATTAAGATGATTGTGTGGTTTTTGTCTTTCAGTCCATTTATGTGTTTTATCATATTTATTGATTTTCATATGTTGAACCATCCTTGCATCTCTGGTATGAATCCAACTTGGTCATGGTGTTTGATCTTCTTGATGTGGATCTGTATGCGGTTTGCAAGTATTTTGTTGAGAATTTTTGCATCTGTGTTCATTAATGAGATGTGCCTGTAATTCTCCTTTTTGGTTGTATCTTTGCCTGATTTTGGTATGAGAGCGATGCTGGCTTCATAGAAGGAATTTGGGAGATTTCCCTCTGCTTGAATCCTTGAACAATGTGAGTAATAATTGTTTTAAGTCTTTTTGAAATGTTTTATAGAATTCTGCCATGAAACCATCTGGGCCTGGGCTTTTTTTTAGTTGGGAGATTTATTGTATCTTCAATTTCTTCATATATTATAGGTCTGTTTAAGCTGTTGATCTCTTCTTGGTTAAGCTTTAGTGAGTCCCAGGATTTCAGATATTCATCCATTTCTCCTAGGTTTTCAAACTTAGCAGAGTATAGGTTTTTGAAGTATTCTCATATGATTGTCTGGATCTTTTCATTGTCTGTTGTGATATTTCCCCTTTCATCATGGATTCTCTTAATTTGGAGCTGCTCTTTCTTTTTTTTGGTTAACTGGGCTAGAGGTCTGTCTATCTCGTTTATTCTCTCAAAGAACTTATTTATTTATTTATTTATTTATTTATTTATTTATTTATTTATTTTTGTCTTTTCAAGACAGGGTTTCCCTGTAGCCCCAGCTGACCTGGAACTCACTCTGTAGACCAGGCTGGCCTTGAACTCACAAAGATCCGCCTGCCTCTGCCTCCTGAGTGCTAGGATTAAAGGCGTGTGCCACCACGCCAGGCTTCAGTTTTACTTTCTAGAAATAAAGCTAAAATCGTGTATGATGGGCCTTCATGTACACTTTCAGTTTATTGCATTTGCTTTTAGTAGATGAGATATCCAAACATTTCCTGAGTTAAAAATCTAATTTCTTAAGTAGAGATAAAAGAGAAGAGAGGGCAAACAAGGAAAATATCTCCTATTTGTGCCCAAAGCCACCCAGTGTCACTGAGCTGCACTCTTAGTTCAAAGCCCTCTTATTATTTGACTCTTTTAGAAGCCCCTGTCAGTTTAAATTTCTTAACTGCCAGGTACAATGGTGATGTGTTTCTTCTATCTGTGTCAAGCACATCACTTTACCCCTGTTCAAAATGAAAAGATGTCAATTGGAAAGGCATGCTGTGGGGGAAGACTTCAAACTGACTAAAAAACATGCTTACCTTAAAAAAAAAATAAACAACACTCAGGGCTGGAGAAATGGCTCAGCAGTTAAGAGCACAAACTGCTCTTGCAGAGGACCTGGATTCGATTCCCAGCACCCACATGGCGACTGAGAACCATCTTTAACTTCAGTTCCAGGAGAATCCGACACCCTCTTCTGACCTTCACGGCATTGCATGACATGGGTGCACCAACCTACATGCAGACAGTACATTCATACACATAAAAAAAGTAAATGAAAAGAAAATATTAAAAAAAAAAACACTCAAAATGAAACATAACATGAAAAATGGTATCCTGCACCATCCGGATTGAAGTCAACATTGATGATGTTCAATTAATCAAATGCTTTATTCTGATTTCAATAACACTATGCTACGTGGCACATATAGTTTTTTAGGAAGTTAGCAAAAGTGTGTAATGTAGGATTTGTTATAAAAACATTTGTTCCTCAAATAGAAGTAATCACTTTTCCAAATTCTTATAAAGAGAAAAACATAGTGAATTCAAAAATATGTATTTTATTACAACTTAACTTCTCAACCTTTACTTTTTCACAGCCCACCCCAAAGTTAAAATACATGGGCATATCCTCTTAATTCTAAACTATCTCTGCTTATGCTAGCTTTTTAACATTCCATCCAATAGAGAACTAGCTCTTACAGAAATGAGTTGAAGCTCACATTGCCCAAATAAAAAGATAGTGTCTAAAGAAGACATTCTTTTACTGCACAAAATCATTTGTTCATTACTGAAACATTTGCTGTGATTGGACTATGGAATTCATCTCTGTCAAATAAAAGCTTGTGCTTCATTAGTAGGATCGAAAGGTTACTCCTGAACGAACTGTCAGCCCATGAAAGGAAACAGCCAGAATTGACCAGAGTCCAAGTCAACAGCTCCAGAGAGAGTGGACTGTTTTACTTCTCATCCACCTGTGCCCCTTTTCTAAGCCCAGGGAACAATCTGCGGAAGAGGGGGCGTGGTAGAATGTAAAGGCTGCGATTGGGGTGAATGGTGAAACTACAGCGATGTAGTCTGGACACTCATTTGATCAACTTGATTGAACAAACAACCTGTCACCCCCCACTGGATGGTGGGACTGTGGGGATTTGGGAACAACAGTCTGCAGATTGGTTTTGCACGAAGGATGCTTGTACTCATGGATTATCACTTATAGCTAAAAAATGGAAAAAAAAAAAACCTGAAAGATACAGGACAGTTATGGCAGAATACATGATCTGGGATGGAGGGGGGAGGGAAAGGGAAATATGCCTGATCTGAATTGGAAAATGATGTACGAAATGTACAAAGCATCAATAAAAATTAAATAAAAAAAAAGCCATTGCCAAGAAGAAATGAGTGAGGTTAGAGTCATCCTACTATCCTGAGCAAGATTAGGGACAGGAGTTCCACAGAGTTAATACATAGAAAAGAACTTCATAATAGTCACTGCTGTACCTGAGAATTAATAAATGCTCAGCAAAAATTTGAAGGATGAATTACCTGTTACCTCTTGCAACATATTGTTTACTAAATTAACATAAACATGGAGTATACATCAAACTAAAACACAAAACAATAAAATGTTATACATCAGATTTTCTGACCTCTTTCTTGCCTCATTTTTCTATGCAGAGATCTCTGCAGAGCTTTATTTTTCTTCTTGTTTCCCTCTTCAAGCACACTAGTACAATGAACAGACTTTGAAATCATGTTTGGGAAACTAATTGGCTTTGGATTGCCAATTCATAATCCTGTCATAATATTTACATTTCAAAAGAGAGCATAATATTAGATCAATACAAATTATATATTTAACAGACAAATGAAAATAATAGAATTTGCCGTTAGACAATCCTAAGGACCCTACCACTACAACACTTGAAGATACAAGCAATTTGACAAGTGAGCAGAGCAAAAGAGCAATTTACAAAAACCAATAGCATTTTCTGCTTGTTTGTTTTCTTTGCTCTTTTTTGGGATAGGGTCTCCCTGCAGCCCCAGCTGTCCTGTAACTCACTTTGTAGACAAGGCTGGCCTTGAACTAATAGAGATCCAAATGCCTCTGCCTCCAAGTGCTGGGATTAAAGGCATGTGCCACCATAACTGTCCAGAAGTACTCTTAAGACAGATTTCTTATTGTCTCAGTGCCAAATACGTGGCTTCATTTTATCGTATTAATCTTTTAAACATCTAAAGTCACTCTCCATATTTACTTTGTTGTAATTTAAATACTGTCTTATTTTTTATTATTTTATCTGTATGACTATATTGTTTACATGTATATAAATGGAACAATGTGGTGCAGTGTCCAAGGAGGTCAGAAGAGGGTGTCTGACCCCCTGGAATTGGAGTTTCAGATGGTTGCTAGCCACCAAGTCAGGTCCCTTTGCAAGAGCAGCCAGTGCCCTTTACAGCTGAGGTATTTCTCCAGTCCTGGTCTGCAACTTTTAAATATATTCCTTTCCTTTCCCAGTTCTTGATGCAATTTTCTAACTAAAAACAGAAAGCAATACCCATGATGCAATCAGAATGCTCTGCTAACCTGAAATTTCCTCCCCTAAGTTAATTAGTCCATTACTTTTGAATAGAGAGCGTCACTCAAATTTTTAAGACACATGTAGATTGTATACAAATTATTAGCTGTAATGTATCAAGAATTATCAGTAGTCCAATTTTAACACAGCTTTAGTTCTCATCTGAAATCTCATGAATACACACTTTACTGTCCACCTTTCTAAAATCATTCTGTTCTTTTAAACCTCCACCAGGAACTCCTATTGTATGAAATTTATACTATTCTAGCACTTCTCTTGCCTATATCTCCAAATTATTCCAAATCCCTCTGTCAAACAATTCTAAATGTCTAAGAAAACTGTCATGGTTGAAAACAATTACAGCTTGCTACCACTTTCATTAATTACTTACTTTTGAATTTTTATGGCAGTAAATAATTGCTAGAAATAACTTGAAGCACGGCTGGAGAGATGGCTCAGCGGTTAAGAGCACCAACCTCTCTTGCAGATGACACAGGTTCGATTTCCAGCACCTGCATGGTGGCTAAGAACCGTTTTTAACTCCAGTTCCAGTGGATTCCGACACCCCCTTCTGACCTCCGCAGCATTGCACAACAGAGGTGCACCAACCTAAATGAAGACATTACATTCATACACATAAAAATAATAAAAAAGAAATAACTTGAAGAAATATTTATTTGAGCTCATATTTTTATAATTTTATTGACATTTTGCAAACTTCATACAATATTTTTATCATATTTAGAGTCCCTCTCCTATTTGCATCACCTTACTACCCTCACCCAACTATATGTTCTCTACATATGCTATATATGTACATATATGTACTCATATATGTGTATACGTATAGGTTAAAAACCTATGGAGATATATATATATATATATATATACATACATATATATATATATATATATATATATAAAAATTNATAGATATATATATATATATATATATATATATACATACATATATATATATATATATATACCAAAATGCTCTTCAGTGTGGGTTTATCCACTGGAGCCTAGTCAACCTACCAAGAGTCTCACTTTTAAAGCAAGACTGAGCCTCCCCTTCCCACCAATGGTTAATTTAGACTCATATTTTTCAGGGAAATACAGTCTTTTGTGGCAAAGAAAGTAGGATAGAACATTTCAGTCTGTGGTGGCACAACTATGATTTACCAGAAAGCAGAGAGTGTTGGGCAAAACCAAGGGCGAGTAAACCTTAAAAAGTTTACCCTATTGACTATTTTACCCTAGTTTACCTTAGTTTACCCTAGTTTACCCTAGTTTGCCATTTTTTCTAATTGTTCCACACCCTGCACAGACCGTTCCACCACAAGGAGAATAAATATTCTGAACATGAGCCTGTGGAGGACATTTCAGAGTCAAATTCTAATATTTGCAAGTCATTAAAATGACTGGTGTTGATGTTACGGAATATCTTTTTTTTTTTTTTTTTTTTGTCTTTTTGAGACAGGGTCTCCCTGCAGCCTCAGCTGTTCTGGAACTCACTCAGTAGGCCAGGCTGTCCTTGAAATCACAGAGATTCACCTGCCTCTGCCTCCAGAGTGCTGGCATTAAAGGAGTGTGCCACCATGCCCACCCAGAATATATTTGAAGACCTAATAAAATTCACTTTTTTTCTTTTCTAACTATGAATTCACCAAGCAGTAAACTCACTATCCTAACAGTATTTGTCACAAATATTTAAAGGCTGTAAATAACAGCTAGAATGAACCACAATGTAACCAACTTGAATATATGTTTGGGGAAATGTATGCTTTAGGAAAAGAAAGCAAAATCGAGACTGGAGAGACGGCCTAGCAGTTAAGACCACTAGCTGCTCTTGCAGAGGACCCGGGTTCGATCCCCAGCACCCACAAGGCAGCTGAGAACCGTCCTTAATTCCAGTTCTAGGGGAATCATACACCCTCTTCTGACCTCCATGGCATTGCATGACCCTGGCGCACAAACCTACATACAGACAGTACATTCATACACATAAGAAATAAATAAAATTAAAAAAAAAGAAAGCAAGTATCAGTGGGAATTTAGAAGTTGGATGCACAAAACTGTTTATGCACTTAGGAAAGATACTAGATGACACTAGGTACTATTTTTGGTGCATCTCAAGGTTTTGCAAAACCAGGAACTAAAGATAGAGGTATATATTTTAAAATGTTTGTTTTAGATTTTACCCAAAACAAAATGAAGACTTAAAATAAAGCATATTTCACAAATAAAGAGAAAAGTACTGAGATATCAATCATGAGAAGAACTGAAAAATCAGAATTCTAGAGCAGAGATTACAATAACAAGAATCAAATATTTAATAGCCTCCTAATCATAAATTTAACAGACAGAAGAAAGAATGTGGGAGATCTGCCAAGACCACCTGACGGGCAGGTAAGTTGGAAGGACCTGGGTGCTTCAGCAAGGCGGATTGTTGTTTGATTTAATCTAGTTAATCTCGTTGTCTTTGGCTTAAATGTCTTTTGTGGCTGTGGGGTGGAGTTATCCTCCAGGCTAGTATAAAAGTTGGGGTTTGTGAGTCTTGAGATCGAGATCTCCCAAGACTACCTGAAGCGCAGGAAGGTGGGTAGGAACTGGGTGCATCATCAAGGCAGATTGTTGTTTTATTTAATATAGTCAATCTAGTTGTCTTTGGCTTAATTGGCTTCTGTGGCTGTGGGGGAGGAGTTATCCTACCAGCCGTTATAAAAGGTGGGGTTGTGTGAGTCTTGAGATTGGAGATCTCCCAAGACAACCTGAACCACAGGCAGGAGCACCTCCCCCCACCCCAGCCAACTGGGATTGCGAAGGCATCTGAAGGAGGCATGTGAAGAGGCATTTGGGACTCACACTGGAATACAGTCTAGGAGAAGCCCATATGCCAGGAACATGAAGAAGAGACAATATGGGAAAGGTACAGGATAATCCCACACCAAGCTCTACCAACCCTGTGGAAGATTCCTACAGTGGGATCCCCCTGGGGATGGCCCAGGACACAGATATCAGAAGCACAATCGTGAACATACTTAAATAAATGCAAGATTATAAAGAGCAAATCAAAGAATTAAGAAAAGAGAACGAAGAACTCAAGGAGGAAGTGGAAACACTGAAAAGATTCCATGTTGAAAAAGATAAGGAAACCAACCATGGAAGCAAAGAGCTACAGGAAGGGATTGAGAAGGTCCAAAAGGAAGTGGAAATACTAAAGAAATCAGAAGAGGAAGTGAAAAAGGAAATCAAACACTCATCCAATCAAGAGGAAAGGAATGGAAAAAAGCCTCAGAAGCAGAATGGAGGAAGCAGAACAAAGAATATCAGACCTGGAAGATAACACAGAACAACTAAAAACCTCAAGTAAAGATTATGAAAAATTTAAAAATAAACAAAAGTGGATAACCAGGAAATGTGGAACATGAAACTGTGAAAAGATCAAACCTCTGCTTCACAGGAATAGAGGAAAGAGAAGAATGCCCAAGAAATGGTATTGATCAAGATCTTCAAAAAAATAATAATGAAAATTTCCCCAACAAACTAAAAAAAAAAAAAAAAAAAAAAAAAAAAAAAAAAAAACCAATACAAATGCAATAAGCACATAGAATGCCAAACAGACAAGATCATAAAAGAAACTCTCCACACGCCACTAATATTAAAATGCTAGACACCCAACAAAGACAAAAAATTCCTTAAAGCCACAAGAGGAAAACAACAGTGACCTATAAGGGGAAACCTATAAGAATTAAAAACTTACTTCTCAGTGCAAAACGTGAAAGCAAGAAGAATGTGGAGCAAAGCATTCCAGTGTTAAAGACAATAGATGCCAACCCAAGTTACTATAACCAGCAAAAAATGTCCGATTTATAGTTGAAGAGAAAGAAAAACCTTCCATGACATAAACAAGATGAAAGAATACATGTCGGGAAACTCAACCCTTCTGAGAAGACTTGAAGCAATTCAAAAGAACAGAAGAAAGGAGCAACAGCCCCAGGCACCTAGAAAGAGAAATCAAGAAAGCATAACTGCAGAAGCAAAAACCTAAAACCAAACTGCAAATGGATAATAAGGCAAAAAGAAGCAACACATACCTATCAATCATAACCTTAAATAGTAATGGACTAACTTTCCCCATCAAAAGACATAGACTGGAAGATGGGGTTAGGAAACAGAACCCATATGCTGTCTACAAAAGAAATCATCTTAAAAAAAAAAAAAAAAAGTCTTACCCCTATAACCTCAAGGATATGCACCACATTAAAGTGAAAGGATAGAAAAAAGTATCCCAAGCAAATGCAACAAAAGAAAGCAGGTGTTGCTAATTTTAACATCAGACAAAAATAGACTTCAAGAGTTCAAAGTAAAAAAAAGCAGAAGTGGACAAAAATGGGGCCATTACATTTTTATCAAAGGAACAATTCACCACCATGAAGATTTCACAATTATGAATAGATAATGGCAAATGCACCAAAATGCATCAAACATCGGTGCACCAAACGTTATAAGGATTCTCTAGGACCACAAGTCCACACACTAACCCCAGTACAAACATATTAGGGGACTTCAATAAGAGCAAACTCTGAGGCCTTTTTGGATAGGTCAATGGGACAAAGAAGAACAGAGAGACATCTGAATTGAAACGATTTAAAAAAAAAAAAAATTTTTTTGGATACAAACCAATGGACCCATAGACCTCTAAACCAAAGATTCACTTCACCCTAATAACAGAGAATACACTTTCTACTCAGCACCCCCACGGAACATTCTCTAAAATCAAACACACATATGGGGAACACAGAAGAAACCTCCACAATACAAAAAGAATTGAAAGAAGTAATTTCATGCATTATAAGCAGACCACAGTGCAATAAAGCTGAACACCAACAAGGCCAGGATAAAGCCCTACTGCCTACAAGAACACATGGAGACTAAACAATATTCTCTTGAATAATGAATGGGAAGAGATAAAGAAAGAAATAAAAAGCATTCTGGACTGAATGACAATGACAATACAAAACACAACAAAACCACTGGGACCGTTAAGCAGTCCTATCTAATTGGCTGTTGCTCTCTCCTTGGAGGAATTAACCCATGGCTGATGCCACAAAGCTTACACCCGCTACAGGTTAGGAGATGTCATATCCACAGTAAGACCCGGTTATATTTATCAGGGGGTAAAATTATAATTCACATGAATGAACAATATATCATCCAAAAATATGTGTCTATGCCAAAGTAACCCACCATAAACTATTCGTGGCTCTTGCTTAAATAATACCTATAATCTAAGGGCCTTGTGCGTGCTTGTGCTTCATTATAGGATCGAAAAAGTTACACGACTACTACTAACTCCTGACAAGACTGTCAGCAAACTGTCAGCCCATGAAAGGAAAACAGCCCAGAATTGACCAAATTGACCAGAATCCAAGTCAACAGTCAACAGCGAAAAAGCTCAATCCAAAATCCAATCCAACAAAAAAACAAGCTCCAGAGAGAGAGGACAGTTTGACTTAACTTCTCATATCCACCCCTCATGTTTTACTTCTGTCTCATCCACTCTGGCCCCTTTTTCTAAGCCTAGGGAACAATCTGCGGAAGAGGGGGCGGGTAGAATTAAGGCGGCGATTGGGGTGAATGGTGAAACTACAAAAACACTAGGATTAGCTGGACACTCATTTGATCAACTTGATTTGAACAAACAACCGCCCCCCTGATGGTGGGAGGGACTGTGCGGGGTTTGGGCACAACGTCTATAGATTGGTTTTTTACTATAAGCTGTAACTCAATTATCACTTATTGTAAAAAATGAAAAAAAAAAAAAAACCTGAAGAATGCAGGACAGTTAGGCAGAATACAGGATCTCTGGGGATGATCTGGGAGGGGGTGGGGGTGGGGGGGTGGGGGGGGAATGGAAAGGGAAATATGATGCCTGATCGGATTGGCAAATGATGTATAAAATGGCACAAACCATCAATAAAAATAATAAAAATTCAAAAAAAAAAAAAAAACACAACCACAGAAAGGAAGAGGAGGGGAAGGGAGGGGGGGGGGGGGGGGGGGGGGAGGGGGGGGGGGGGGAAAGGGGGGTAGGGGGGGGGGGGGGGGGGAGGGAGGGGGGGGGGGGGGGGGGGGGGGGGGGGGGAGGGGGGGGAGGGGGGGGGGGGGAAAGGGGGGGGGGGGAGGGGGGGGGAGAGGGGGGGGGGGAGGGGGGAAAAAGGGAGGGGGGGGGGGGGAAAAGGAAGGGGGGAAGAAGGGGAAGGAAAGGAAGAAAGGGGGGGGAAAAAAGGAGCAGGAAAAAGGAGGGATGAGGTAGTGATGAAGGCTAGAATGAGGGGAAAAGGAGATGATGGCAGGGATGATGATGATACGTCAGTGGTGATGGTGATGATGTCAGTGCTT